>MU223966.1:1087374-1101605 GCA_018584345.1 Thuja plicata | reverse complement strand
TTAGTGATTAGATCACTTAGGAGATTAAATTTGATTTAAATGAATTATGCCAATTAATTGAAGAATTGTCATGACATAATTAGGGGTATGATCACACTTAGGGAAAATAGGGTCTATGGTCAGAGCAGACCAAATTAGGGTGGTTACTTTACAAGATCTATGCATGGGAAAATTCAAGGAAGAAATATATGGTATAGATTAAGCTGTAAAATTAAAAGTTTTATTTCCAAGAAAAGTGCAAGTTTCGAGGTGATGCCGAAGCAGCTAACCGAGTTTCAAGTTCACTAAATTAGTTCAGAAAAGTTAATCTAACGGTTGAGCATGATTGAAGGAAAACCTAATCAAGTAGATTAAGAGACAAAAAGAAAGTCTATTTAAAGGAGGAATTTGAAGAATAAATGGCTGGAAAAATGAAGAGTTGAAGTGCTACTGAGTGATGTAGTGAAGAGAAAAGAAGTGATAAATCTGAGTCTAAGTGAGAGATTAATGAAGTGTTGATGCCAATAGTTAGAAAGAGTATAAAGGGATCTGATCAAGAAAGAGGTAGTTGTAGTTTTATAGATCATTTACATACTATTGCTTATTTGCATTTGTAACAACAAAATCTCTTAACCGAGTTGACTTAACAGTCTTTTGTAAAATACTTGAGAAAGGTGACATTCTAAAAGAGTGCTCAAAGCCCTCTAACCAGGCCACTCCTTCCAGCATGAATATCTTAATGGGTCTAAGGTAAATCCCCTAACAGGGTCACATTTAGCAAATGTGTATTGTAATCTTTAATAGGATAAGCTTTCAACCGAGCATATTTCAAAAGAGTATTTTCATTTGTGGGTGATAATTCCCACAGATTTTTTTCCCAAATTGGGTTTCCTCATTAAATATTTTTTCAAATGTGTTGAATGATTCATGTGCATGTTATTTACTATTTATGCAAGTTATTTCTTAAGTTATTTGAGATATTTGGTGATTTGGTTGCAACTGTTGTCTATCCTACCGACTTGAATCAGAGTTAAGTTTTAAAGTATTAACTATCATAGTTTTTTTATTCACCCCCCCCTCTCATTAATCTAACAATTGGTATCAGAGCTAAGTACTCCAAGAGATAAGTTTAAAAGGACTTGAGTTAAAGATCTGAAGATGAATAAGAGGGAGGCACCTAAGTTTAATAAGGATAACTTCTCTACATGGAGAAACTGAATGAGGTTGTACCTATCTGGTATTGGAGATTATTTAGTGTATTATGTTGACAATGAGTATACACCACAGGAAACTGGTCCCTTGATAGTTGAGTAGATAAGAGAAAAACAAGACCACACACAAGCAATGATTGAGATATTATCTACTCTCACCGACCTGCAGTTCAATGACATTATAGGATGTGATAACACAAAGCAGATGTGGGATAGGATTCAATTGATACATGGTGGAGATCAACATGTTATGAAGGCAAAGGTTGAAAGCTTAAGATGGAAATTTGATTCTATGAGAATAAAGGAAGGTGAAAATGTTACACTATACAACACTAGACTAAAGGAAACTATGAATACTATTATAGGTGATGGAGGTCAAATTATTGAAGAAGATGTGACAAGAAAATTGTTGAGAACATTGTTACCTATGTATGGCATCTGAGTGTCTACAACACAAGAACTAATATCTATTCCTCAGATGATTATTTCACTAGATTCTACTATTGGAAAGTTGATTTCTTTTGAGCTTAATGATTTTGATAATCGTTTACCTACTACTGCTAGGATTGAGTATGCATTTAAATCATCTTTGAAGATTGGAATTTCTAGGGAGTCTAGACCTAGTGATGGTTATGCAAGTAGTGCTAGTGAATGATTTTATAGCTGCAAGAGTGAGTTAGAAGAACTGTATGCTGAAGATGAAGCAAATGAAAGAGAATTTGAAGCTCTACTAGCTAGAAGACTATAGAGATGTAAAAGAAAATACAGAGGTAAGTTACCCTTGAATTTTTTTAAATTTAATCTCCTTGGTAGCACAATTAACCCAAATTAAGAAGGAAATATCCATACCCATGCGGGAATTTGTCGCCAAGTTCAACAAAATAATTAACAAAATTTTGGTTGCTAAAAGGCCTACTGGATATAATCAAAAATATTTCTTCTTGAACGCCATGCCTCCTGATATAAATTTCCATTTGAGAAGGGCACATATAGAAAATTTAGCAGATGATCAGACTACTTCTATTGGGATAGAAGATGACTTCATCATGGCTGGAAAGTGGAAGAAGGGGTTACAAACTAGCAACAATGGTAATAATAACAACTCCACAGAAGCTATGTGGCAGAGACTGATGAATGATATGATAACTCTTAAGAGGCAGTTGTCAAAGGCCAATATCTCACTTCACCATCCTTACTTGGATTTTTTGATAAGACAAAATGAGGGGAGACAATTGCAGCTTTTGCCTACTCAACGGTGACTACCCATTGAAGCCCCTCCAAATTCTAAAAAGGGAAATATGTGTGCCTTCCATTTGAGAATCGATCATAGTGGAGAGACATTTCTTGATATGGATAGACATATGCAAATGGTCACCAATAATGAAACTCTAGAAGATACCTCTGGAATAGAAACAAAATCTAATTTTAATGGCGACTCTAAAAATTATTACATAGAGAATGAATCAAATTCTAAGGGAAGAGGTGACTCTTTTGCATCAGAGGGTCTCTATTCTATAGAGCAATAGTAACTCAAATTCCTCATTCCCTAAGGCATCAGATCAAATGACCACGCCCCAAAATACCACTATTTTGGTAACGAATCTATTTTTTTAACATTTTTTAATTATGCAAAGAATCACATATTCAAATCTCTCCTTTAGATTATTTGAAGTCAAATCCCACAAAGATACGACACTTAGTGGAACATCGTAAGGTAGGAATTGAAAATGTGAATGCATGCTCAAGTATGATTTCTGAAGGTGAATCCTCTATTTTAGAAAAATCTCAAAATGAGGATAATGTGCTAGCTACTACCCTAAGCCAGAAGCTTGAACCTTTCTATGTTTCTCTCTTCGTTAATGGACATAATATTATAAATTGCATTCTAGAATCAGGGGCTTTTGACAATGTAATGCCAACGCCAATTGAAAAGGCTCTCGGTTTGTCTCTGACAAAAACCTTCTGGAGATGTTATTCAATGGATGAAAAAAAAGTCCCCCTAGATGGCCAGATTAAAGATGTGGAAGTAGTACTTGTACCATGCCCAGCCAAAAGATTGAAACTCACCATCCTAGTGGTGGATATACCGGCTAGTTGTGGTATGTTATTGAGCAGGATCTTTTGCAAAGATATCTCAGAGAAATCAAATTAGACTAGTCTCACACAATCATACCTGTCAGGAATAAGAAAGTTAAGCTAGAACCCAAAGAAAAGGACAAATTCACTATGTTGCAGTCTGGTGACCCAAAAGTACAATTTTTGTATGAAGAACTAAATTTTTTCAATTACATGTTGTTGACTGAAACTTATTCTTCAGGGATTGAGGATGAAGAGAAAGAATCACATTTATGGACCCTAGAATTTGATATAATTTATGCCTCTTCCAGGTCTGGCGCAGGAGTAGTGCTTATCCCACCTCAAGGAAATGTCATTCATCTGGCCTACAAACTAGAATTCAAGAATACGAACAATACTATAGAATATGAAGCTTTTCTACTAGGAATTACTGTGGCTAAAGATAGAGGAGTCACAATATTAAAGGAAAAAGGTGACACATAATTGATAGTGAAATAGGTCAAAGAGCTCTTCTCTGTTAAAAATCATAGATTAAAAAATTACAGGAATAGGGTATGGGATGAAATAGAGAACCTTGAAGCATTTTCAATAGAAGTGGTTCCCAAGGAACAAAACTCCTGAGTTGATTCACTAGCAGTATCAACATCTCTCATGCTACCTCATCTAGACTTTGGAGACCAGAACTACATTGTTGAGCTAGTGTATAGACCAAATGTCCATGACAATGTGAAGTCCAAGAAAGTCTTTGAGGCTGATCACTGACTCCGATAGTTCTTGGAAAATGTTGAGTTGTTTTCTGAACAATATTTTGAAAGAGGAGAAAATTGTTGTACTGATTTCTCTCCAGACAGAAAAGGAGACCTGGGGAAAGGGATTGTGCAATTGAAAGGAAACAAGATTCCCTCAAGTATGATCTCTCTATAAATTTTTTTTGATAGGCATGATGCATATGTTAAGAGGAAAAGGGAATAAAGGGGAAACACCTCGAGGGAGTATGATAATTTGAATATCAGAGATGCACAAAACCCGAAGATGATAAGTGTCGATAAATGTTGTACAAAAGAGGAAAGAGAGAAGTTGAGGGTGTTTCTTAAATCTTATCAAGATGTATTTGCATGGTGCTATGATGATTTTAAAAGTTTCATGTGAGCAAATTTCAAACACCACATTCCCTTAAAACTTGAAGTTGCTCCTTTCTGCCAAAAATAGATAAATTATAACCCCAAAGTAGCTGATGCCATCTTTCAAGAAATTGACAAAATGTTGAAAGCCTGAATCATCTACCATATCCACCATTCTACTTTGGTAGCGAATATAGTCCCCATTTGAAATAATAATAGGGAAATATAAGGATATGCATAGACTTCATAAATTTAAATCAAGCATCCCTCAAAGATAACTACGTATTACCAAATATGGATCATTTGTTACAGACGGTGGCAGGTTCAGAGATGATATCCATGTTAGCCAATTTTTTAGGTTATAATGAGATAGAGGTTAATGAATATGACCAACACAAAACAACCTTCACCAAAGCATGGGGCAATGTTGCCTACAACATAATGCCCTTTGGGCTAATTAACGTAGGTGCCTCCCTTCAGTGGGTGATGGAATTATATTTCAAAGATCTAAAAAATAAGATAATAGTGGTGTACTTGGATGACCTCATGGTGTTCTCTAAGAAACAGAGAGATCACTTTCACGATCTGAAGGTAATCCTAGAAAGGTGTCGGAAACATGGGATCTTCTTGAATCTGAAGAAGTCAGTCTTCTGTGTGACTGAAGGAAATCTATTGTGCCATATTGTGTCTCAAGAGGGAATTCGTATAGATCCTAAAAGAGTTTGAGAAATTCAGCAATTCAAAAACTCAGCCTCCCTTCAAGCAAAACTAGGGCAAAATATTTTTTTGGTCAATTCAATTTCTTAAGAAGGTTTGTACCTGACTTTTCTGAGATTGCCAAATATATAGTTGATATGATGAAAGGGAATTAGGTGGAACGAGACTGGTAAAGAAGCCTTCAAAAATATCAAGGAAGCCATAGCCAATGCACCTATGTTAACACACCCTAATTTTAGTAAAGGGTTTCTTATTTATTTATATGGTTTAGAACCCACCATTTTCACTATTCTGTTGTAGGAAAATCAGGAAGGAATTCAAGCACCAATTGCATTCATGAGCATTCCATTAAAAAATCATGAACTAAAATATTCATGAATTGAGAAGCATGCTTTTGTTGTGTTTAAGGCTCTAAAACATTTCAGAATTTACATTTTGCACTCCCATGTTGTTGTCTTTGTCCCAAAACCCATGGTGAAAAACATTCTGACACAACAGGAAGTAGGATGTAATACTAGAGGGGCATGGATTGCAAAGGTGCAAGAGTGTGATATTGAGATTAAACCCACCAAGCTTGTATGAGGAAAGGGCCTTTAAAGAATGATAGCTGAGAACAAACCCGAGCAGCAAAAAGACCTTCCTAAGGTGTTAATATTAAGCCTGCAAGATCCTTGGTTCTCAGATATTGCTTATTTCCTAACATATGGTGAATGCCCAGAAGGTCTCTCCTCGAAGAAAAAGAGAAATATAAGGATGAAGGCCAGGAAAAATGTTATTTGGGACGATAATTTGTATAAATGTGCACTAATAAAAAATTTCCCATTTTTTGACGAGAATAGGTCAATTGTTCGACTGGAAAATGTAGGTCAATCGACCAAATCTATCATGGAAGTTTTTTTGTTGAAACTTTCCATGATTGGCCTAGTAGTCATAAAACTGACGACTAAAAGGTCAGAAAAAGGATTTTTGAAAGATGTTGTGATGTGCCTTTCATCTCCATGCCTTTTTCATAGTTCATCATTTGTACGACCTTACTTATAGTTAGAAATGACAAGGATTCTATATGAACGACGAACTGAGTGACAAACTGTCGTCGATATATTCATCGTTCTTATAGAATCCTAGTCATTTCTGACTGTAAGGAAATTCATCAATGACAAATATATCAACGACAGTTTTTTGATCATTTTGTCATTCATATAGAATCCTCATCATTTCTGACTGTTAGTAAGGTCATAAAAATGATGAACTATCTTATTTTATTTTTAAAATTAAATTTTCACAATGGCAGAGCAATTAATGTTTTATACCATATTCTCTGTTGCAAATAGATATCTAAGGGATACAATACATATCAGTAACAAAGCTTCATCCTCCACATATAGGAATTGAGGTGTGAAGGATATCTGCCACCAATTCAACATATCAAATACTTGAAGAGTTGAAGCAATATAGCAACATCTTATTCTTTATTGTGACTGGTGATCAAGGCATTGTTCTACTAAATTAACAAGAGACACAAGGGTCAAAGTTCCTACCTATAGTAGAATGCTTTAAGGGGTTAGATATGGTTATAATTGTAAATGGATGCTTCTGGATGGACTAGATGTTTAGAAGAATTATTTATTAAAATCAATATAGTGAACATATGTGTGTGATGCAATAGATGTAAAAAGACTAAAGTACATTAGAATGAAAGTATTGTAAAACAAAGAAAACATGATATTATGTGGAAATTACATGTAGATTATTAATCAACATTAAATAATATGGATAGAGAACAAGTAAAATGATGTAAAGAAGCATATGTAATTTTTGAGGCAAGCCTTAACAGCTTCTTTTAGAAGGCTAACATTTCGAGCATACTTAATGCAAATTTGTATCACATGAGACAAAGAATACAGGTTGTACCAATTTCAATAGTCCTTCCATTTTGTATCCATGCTACACTGCAATTTCTTAGGTCCCTCCATTTTGCATTCATGCTACACTGCAATTTCTTAGGTCCTGTCATTTTGCAAAAACTTTACATTCGCTAAAATCCTTCGTTTGGAAATAATTGTTGTTTTGTTTCATATATTTGTGACTGCTATGTTGAATCCCCTGTTCTGCAATAAGCTATCAAAGGAGGGAAGAAACGACTACTATGTTGAATCCCCTATTCTGCAGAAGACAATAAAAATCAGAAAAGCCGAAGAAAATGAGAGCGAGAATGATGAGGAGGTTGAGAAGAACATTCCTACGAAAGCTTCTAGAATTGGGAAGTAGAAGGTAGGAAAGGGGAAGTTTCTATTTGTAGGTATCAACAATTTGGTTTAGGCATTCTCTACAAGCTTGTATTAGGATTAAGGAAACACAAATTCTAACATAATTTGGTAAGTATAGCAGCAATAAACAGTTTAAATTTGGGGAACATGCTTGTAAGATTTTTCCTAATTTAGTTGTCTTAACAGAACTAAGCTTTGTATTTCTAAGTTTTACATAGGAAATACCCTGAAGGTGACGCTTCTTATCAGAATAATAGGTAGGGAAAACAAACTATGAATAATAAAAAAATGAGTGCTCTATAGGCAGGGAAAACAAACTAACTATGTATAATCAAAAAATGAGTGCTCTTTTACCATCGCAACTGGTCATGTTAAATGTAGGATAAAACTGTCTCTTGGGACCTACTAGGCCCCATATGACTGAAGCATCAAAAAATACGCAATCACCTGGACATTTCCAAGGGTTGTTTGAAGGGAGAAGAGACTCTTGGCATATGTTCTCTATGGAATACAACAACCACCATGCAACTCCCAGGGTGACAGTTCCAGCCACTATTGTGCCAATAAACTACATTTTAACAAACAAGCATGTTAGGATGCCATTATTACTAAAATCCATGCTTTGAAACTACTTGTTTGTCACTTTCAGAGATTAAGTGGTCATGGTGAATACTTCACTTATAAAGTAAGAGAACTTAAACTTTATTTGATGGTAATAGTAGTTAATCTGATTGATGAGTTTTGACTCCATCCATAATAGATAGGTCAAGAAAATTGGCTAAGTGACATAGGAATATAGAAGTGCCATAGGTAGTCAAAAATGGCTTACTTCACTCCAATAATGGATGATGACTTACTTAACTCCAACAATAGAGGATTTCACTTTTATGATAAATGTTTGAAATGTTTTTATAGGGTCAAGCATAAGCCTTATCTTTTAAAAAGCATGCCACAGTATAATATGAAGTTATCACAGATTTTTGAATTAGATTCTATTAAATTTTTTAATATTTTTCATTTCAGATCATAATGATGAGATACCCAAAAAGAGAACCTACTATTATAAAGTAAAACCAAAAGATGTGGTTTTGTTAATTTGAGAAGTGACCGGTTTCATTGGATCTACTATTTGGTGAACATGAAATATTTCCTAGTTGTAAAGGAGAGGGTATTACAGAATGTACCTGCATAAGAAACATGGAGCGAGGTGGGATTTTCACATAATGCCCCAGATTGAAGTCTAACAAGAATGAATTTGCCTGACTTCTCATACTCATGTACCCATAAACCTTAAAGCAAACGTTGGCAATGGGCTTTCCAGGAAGGATGTATCCCATTATGTACTCTGTAATGATGTTCAGCCTTGGTGTCTACACAATAACTAAAATTAGAATCTTCCATGAATTGACAGAATAAATTAGCAACCATAATCATTTTTCATCAATATGTTTCAAATTTTACCTGATTAGTGGTGGTAGTTATAACACTAATGGGTAAAGTGAAAAGGGATGCTAAAGCACAATGACAAGAGTCTTGTGGTGACATATTAGGAAATAATAAATTTGAATAATTTTCATGTGCATTTGACTACAAGCAACATGCTCATGGTGTCACGAGCATAGGGTGACCTTTGAGCATAGAAATCATGTGACCTACTTAGAAATAATAACTATCATTAATTCTTATTATTACTACATGTTTTTTTTACTTCTAAGATGTTTTTGTCTGAAGGTCTAATTGAAGAAGCTCATTGACTTTAGGAGCATAATCTATATTGATGAAAATACGCCAAACTCATTGGCATGGATTGAATTGGAAACAAATATCGGAACATATTGAATCAAGTAAAGCAGAATTAAAATGGTGAATTCATCATGAGTACACAACAATTTAACTAGAATAATAATGGTAGTTGATCTTATGATTGTTGACTATGTAGCATAGGTAGCAAAGGTAGTCTCTAAATGCTACTATTTTAAGATATCTTTGATTGGGCATGTTACTACATTGAACTAACATTATTTTGGTTTTTAGATTGTTGCATTTGGTGGACCATAGGCAAGGAAATCATTTTTTGAACCAGAACACTTGTACAATATTTGAGTTGAGTTGGGTTCCTTGAGTGATTTCCAAGACACTTGTAGAATCCTTGAGTTGAGTTGGGTTCCTTAAGGGGATATTAGACTAGGGCTCTGCATCAGTTTAGCTCAAGCTTCACTTGGTTTTGAGAATAGTTTAATATTCTCTACTTAAAAAGGCCAACCACGTGAAGGTGGAAGCTCATTTGGCCTCACCCCCCCTAACATCACTCTAAATTCCCCATTAACATCTAACATTCATTCATTTATCCATTTATGAAATATAACATTCAATCATTATAATCACATAACATTCAATAAAACCTAAAATTAATTAACAATTGGACATTCATCAACAATTCATCAACATTTAGTAGCACAAAATTACATTCATTAAGACAACGTAAATATATTATCAAAAAAGGTTTATTGCAATATTTTCTTTTTAATTGGTTGTTTATTTGGTTTTGGCATGAAATAGCTAAGCGGAGCATCAATATCTCCGTCATTCCCCTCTTCTTGTGAACCCAATAAATGCCTCATCCTCTGTGATGTACGAGGATGCTGGTGCGCCAAAGGGGGGTCCATTGCAATAACAACTAAATGGGTTAGATGCACACCATTTTATATTAGTGTTAAAAGTATTTCATTAATTAAAAGAAGATAACAACAGATCAAAAAAAATTTAAAATAACGAAACATATATTTTCTTTTCCTGACAATGTCACATCATCTCGAATATGGTGAACACTCGGATCATCCTCCACTTGTTCACCATGACGTTCTGCATGCTCTAAAATGTACACAAGAAATGTTACACCAATTTCAATTTAAAATGTTAACTTGTATTAAAAATTACACAATTAATGTTCAATAGCAAATGAATACCTCCATCACTGCGATGCACATCAGGGTCTTCATCATGTGGAGAATTTGTGCTAGGATTAGAAGGCTGCATTGCAATGTCATGCGCTAAAGGGGTTAAATAAACATCAAATAGATTATCGCTCAAGTATTCAATTTGAAATCATTTTCATTTTCCCTACTTAACTGTGTGTGAACTGATGAAGCAGATTGTTGGATTTGGCGTATGTGTTCAGCCACGAATTTATAGCCTTCCTTCAAGATAATCTTTTTTTCTTCTTCCATGGGCACTACATTAAAATTTGAGCCCTATATTTTTGGCTTAATATAGTTAATTCTGAAGGTATTGTTTGATTAAACAAAATTGTTTGCAATTTATAAAAAAATTAATTCAAAATTTCATTTACTGCTACTTACAATTCTTTCTTGAAGTTTTAGATAACCACCAGAGTCAAGTTTGTGCTGGCCAATCTTTTCTATTCTGGCCTTTGTAGCCTTTGATGTGTCCTACAGTCTATAAAAAGTTTAAAATATGTTAGATTATATAAATATAAAGATCACTAATTAATGAATAATTACGTTCTACTAGTTAATACTATCGCATACCTTCTATTGTCGTTTACTGGTGCAATTCCTATTTGGCTTTGCGCTTTCTCCTTTGTATCCAAAATGAATTCCTTCCACACCTTCTCTAGAATCACAGGAGGACGCTCGTACTTTGGGTTGCTCACTAGATTCCTTCTATATGTGTCCCTCACAGTCTTTAGATGTTTGCAAGCTCTCTTAAGAACATTGTCACTGTCAAAAATGTTACTTCCAAAGAGCTCCTCTAAAGATTTGATGAGCTGATTTTTTAATTTTTTATCCTGTAAATTCCACCTTTTAAGAAAAAACAAACTTGTTAGCTAAAAAAAATAATTGAATTTGCGTACCTTGAATATAGTACAATAAATAGATGAAAGGAAAAATATTCTAGAAATTATATGAAATCAAAGCAATGGGATAAGGTTAGTTAACATATGATGTTCCACCTTGTACGTATGGTGGGCCCGAATAGCGACAATGTCATGTCATGAAGCTTATCATAAAAAACATCATTCCCTGCAAACACATCATGGGATCATCAATCCAAAATGAGTTATGAATAAGTAAATTAAAATTAGAATATAAATAATAATAATTTTAAAGCACCTGGAAGCTTAGGTAATTTTAAGGGAATCATATCTTCATCATTTAACAACAATGACGTCTGCAATTTTCCCGTACTAGCAACACGGGTAGATCTAGGAAACGCAGCTAAATTATCACCAGTACTAGTCTCTGTATCCTGAGGAGGTGTATCTTGTACTGCACAAAATTATTCCACTATGAAATGCATCCAAGATTAAAGTACAAATCAAACCATAACTAACACATAATTGAATATAGCAAAAAAAGGAACTATCAGGTATAGACCTTGCAAATGTGGATGTTTGCATGCTCCTTTTTGCCGACATTGCAGCCGGCAATGATGTCCTCATAGGAGGAGGCGTCTGGAGAACATCATGACCTAAATGTACACTTTGAAGTGAGGAGTCAAGATATATATGTTAGTTTGAATAAAACAACTAGTAAATCCAATGAAAAATGTAGATTTCTAATTAGTAAGACCAATGAAGTTTGTAACCTGTTAACTTAAGGATTATTTTACCTACGGGAGCTGTACTAGTACTGGCCTCGCTGCAATTTCCATGAGGAGTTGCTTGAGCATCCAAAAAATCTTGTAAGAACACATGCATATTTTAGTTCATGACATAAAATAGTATAAAATATAAAACTTTATTGATCTTTTGTTATAACTAAAGATTCATTACTGCTTACTTCCAAATTACGTGATTGCCGCACCAATAGAGCTTTCCTCGCCATCAATTCCTCACTTGGATCTGGATCAAGCAAAATGCCAAGAATTTCATCACTAATTTTTTGTAATTGCTTCTTGACCACATACACGGGGTTAGGCCTATCTGGGATAGCGTCACCCATATCTGACAATATGAGCATTGTTGTTGCAGGCACTTTTCCCTTTCCCTGAACATTAATTTGTGATAGGAATATCAGTAAAACTATGAGAATCACTCCAAAACCCTAAAGAAAAGAACATAATAATACAACATTTTTCTTCTATATTATTTGTACAATTACAATAAGGTTTACCTTTGTTGAAGAATGGGTGGGAGTAAAATCCCCGCCTTCGTCATTACCTAGTGCATCCATGTCATCCTGTGACAAAGATTAAATATAAAAAATTCAAAGAAATGAAAGCAATAGACTTAACAAAAAAAACTTATTAATAAAATGGTATATTGGAGTCATAAATTGGAGGCTTGTTTAAATGGTATATAGTACTTACCACCCCCATGATAGTGTCTTTTTTTGTATCTATGCAATTCAACTGGTAATCTATTAGCAGTTCTTGCCTTGCACTTATTGATTTTATCGCACATACAAAAACATGATTCCCCTCACGTGCCTCAAATATGCAATTGGGACTCTTATTAGTTGACCCAGGTCACGTACTATTTATAAAACCCGCAATATTCCCTGTTTCTTTTTGCCTTCCGTCAATGTACATAGAAAATCCTTTACTTTGATCCTTTTCTTTTCATTGTATATAATTCACTGACAATGCATATCTACGCATACTTTTTTTATATCGAACAATCTGCATCCAATTATTATAATTATAACAAGGTCTGACAAAATCCAATAATTCAACAACTTTCTTGTAACATACCTTTATGCCATCCATGGAAAATATGCCCAAACCATGTAATGATGATAGAGCTATACGATATATCCTCTCATTAACACAAAAATCAGTGTTAATTGGAGGTAGTTCCTTGGGTACCCATTCTTTGAGAAGATGTGTGTACCTCAAGGGCACCTCAATGTCATATATGGTCTCATCATAATAAGAACATGACCCCCCTTTAGCAAGGAAAAATTGTATGCGTTTATTGAATTTTCTTCTAATCTTTTGACCTCTGGTTGATTTCCCTATTTTAGGCCTACTACATGTTTCACTTTTGTCTTCTATCCCCATATTTCCCTAACTTGAGGAAGACAGACCTGACGAGTACATATTAGGTGGTTCCTCAGTCCATCAAATTGTAGATATAGTTGGTAAGGAGTGAGATATTTTGCTAAATAAGGGTAATGTTGATGTAATCTGTAGGGTGTATTGACTTATATCTGTCGATCCATGTCACTATGCACGATCCTCATAAAAGGGGTTAAATTTCCTGCATATGTGAACCATTTATCTTAATTTAGCCAAAACTTACGTGATACCTATGCTAAAAATTACATAGAAGACAATATGAACAATATGCATTCATCATAATCATTGTATATTTTTTAATTCCTTACCTTTACTTTATGTGTGCTATGCAGGATTGTCAACAAAAGGGGTGACGACGTCTGTAGTCAATTGCCTATTTCCACAAAGGGTTACAATCACACAAAATATATGCATGTAATCAACACCAACAATTGAGCATCATAAGCAATACATTGGTAATTTGTTAAACAATAAATACATTAAATATACAAGTAGATCGCATTTGGGTACATTAGTGAATTCAATTTAAGATCTTTGATGCAGTCTCTTCTTTCCCATTGAAAATATGTTTTTCAGTAATTCGATACTTATGATTTATGTGGGGAAAGTGCCTATACTCATTGAACACATGCTTTCCTAAACTTTTTGAATGATGAGATTTCATCTTTGGACCACAAACTGGACATGAAAATTTTCCCTTTGTTTGAAGACCTACAAGATCATGTATAATTGGATTGAATATGTTGATTTTGATAATTACAATTATCATGCGCAAACTTAGACATACAACAAAGATGTGTTAGCACTATAACATACCA
>MU223966.1:1011901-1053999 GCA_018584345.1 Thuja plicata | reverse complement strand
ACTGGTTATAAGGTAGTCATGTTCTTGTCTGTGAGTTGCTTTCAAGGAAAGTTTTAAATCTTATAGATGATTGCAGAGGATTAGGGTTTATGCAGGAATTTGATACAGGGGTGTAAGGATGAGAGGACAATTTGTAAGGTATTCTATCTGGGGTTCACTTGTATTTCCATTGATTTTCTTCAGTATATGTAAGCTTTGTTTTGACTCTATCACCCATGATTTGGCACTGGTCATAAATGTTGGCAAGTGGTTGTTATCATCAACTTCAAATTCAATCAGTCTTTATGCTCATTTTATTTCAAGTACAAGTCTAGTTAATTGTATTAAGTACAATTCACCTTTGTGAATCCTTGAAGAGTGAATCAATAGGTTAGCATTCCTAGGCCTAAATGGCATAAAAAGAAGAAGGATCTCCAATCCTTAATCCACTATTAAAACTACTGAAATCTGATATTATGTCAGAGGTGTACCCGCATGGGTGTGTGGAGCCCGAAGTGTAGAAGGATTTTATATCCTTGTTAATTAGCCCTTTTTATTATAAGAATCTAACTTGGGTATAGGAGAGTCTAGCATTTATTGTCATTATAATAAATTCTGAAAGAAAAAGAGCTAACATTTTGATAGGTACTGCCCCCTCATGATCGAGATCAAAATGAGATAGAGAAATAGTAAATTGATAAATTTGATCAAATTGAACTCAAGATAAGGTTCTTGATGTAAGATGAAAGATATAAGGATCACATAACCAAGGTAGATCATCAAGCACGAAAGATTATACCCTAAGGTTGAATTAGAAGAACAGAAGTGGGAGGAAGCGAATGGAAGATAGAAGTTTGGAAGAGGTGGAAAGAAATGGAGAGAAGAAAGAGAATTTGCCTTAAGAAAGAGAATGCCCCAAAAGTAATCAGCTGTTTAAGATAGAAATTTTTTATTGAGATCACGAAAGAAGATAAGGAAATGAAGATCAAACATGACAATAGTTGATTAAAAGTCCACAAGAAAGATGAAGGAAACCCTCTCTAACTCATAATGCAGCCTACAATGCAAACTAACATGAGGTCTAACAATGCAAGCTACATGAAAATGCAAAGGTGTACTATCAATAGAGAAATTGTAACATAGGACTTTGTGTTCATCATTCATTAGAGAATGTTAAGGAACTTATTTTCATCATTGGGCCATTATTAACGGACATCAGAAAATCACACAATCATCACCAGTCACAAGAACAACTATGATGATATGAATGTGATTTATATCGGATTGCAATGTGGAAAGATTCTAACATAAGCATCAAAGACATAAAGTTCAAGATGACTTTGATGTTAGCTTACCCAATTTAATGCAGCAAAACCACGCTCGCATCAAGGCATAGATGTCTGGATGATCATAAGAATGGTTGTGCAAAAATAGTCAAGGATGAAGCCTCAAATATCCTAAGTTTTTCAAGGGAACAACAAGAGACACTCAAGAGTTTCAAGACCACACCCACAAGCAGAAAGCAAATAAAAACATGCCCCATGCCCCAAGTCCTCTAGCTATGCATCCCAGAGAGACTTATTAGACAAGGACACTCAACGAAAATCAATAACAGTAAGCACACAAAAAAAAGATCATGACATAGTTCAAGCATTAAGTGTTGTGTTTAAAAATTTAAGTGTGTTAACTGATACTATGTTCTGAGGATAAGGATCGAATACTTGCAAGTAGGTAAGATCACATGACAAAACTAGGCAAGACCAAACCGATAAGTGTTGAAAAACACTCGATGTCAGGGGTTGTGTTGAAAAATACAGTTGGGGGTGTCTAAAAACACCGTTTGGGTGGTGTTGAAAAACACCATTTGTGAGATGTCCTAAAGACTAACGCATCCAAGAGACCAAAGCTAACACAGTTATGCCCCCTAGACAAAGACAAAGACCAATTTCAAACCAAGGCAACAAGGACAAGGCATGATGGAGAAAGGCTAAGTGTCGAGGACACGCACTTAGAAATAGGGGTGCAAAGGCCTCCAGTAGCGCCCATTTCCAGGTTTTCACCACTTGGATTTTATTACAATTTTTTGCTACCAAGGTGCCTGTTTCCAGGTTTTCGCCAAGGCACTTTTTCTATTTTTTTGAATTTTTGATTTTTTTGATTTTTTTGTATTTTTGGAATATATAATTTTTTTGGAGATACATCAAAGCACCTATTGCTAGGTTTTCACTAAGATGATCATTTTTTCAGGACATTTTCTGATTTTTAGAATTGTTGACAATATATCATTTTTTTTGGATTTTTCAGGATCAATAAGTATGTACAAAGGGTGTCCCCAGACAGAATGGGCATCATGGATAGAAATTCTTTGGGTGCAAGACATTGATAGGATTAGGAAGATTCTCTCCCTCTTCTATAGATAGTAAATAAGCACCTAGCCCAAAAGTTGTTGTGATGATGTAAGGTCCAAGCCAATTAGGTTCAAATTTTCCCTTTTGATCTCTATGTTGTTGATTCTTAGGATTTTCACGTAGGACAAGATCTCCCACTTGGAATTCTTGAGGGTGAACCTTTTTGTTGAAGGCTTTAGACATGTGCTTTTGATAAACCCTCATATGGTCAAATGACGCTTGACATTTTTCATCTAGAATTTCTAGCTCTTGAAGTCTCATGGCGTGGTAGTCTTCATCTGTAACTAGGCCTTTGAGGGAAACTCAAAGTGAAGGAATCTCAACCTCCAAAGATAACACTGCTTCAGTTCCATATGTGAGGGAAAAAGGGGTAGCCCCAGTAGGAGTATGAATACTCATTCTATAGGCCCACAAAGCCGAATTTATCTGTAAGTGCCAATCTCTTCCATTCTTACAGACTATTCTATGCAAGATTTTAAGAATGGTTTTGTTTGATGCCTCTGCTTGACCATTTCTTCCTTGTGGGAAGTAAATGGAAGACCAATGTTGTTTAATCTTGAATTTCTTGCAGATTTGTTTGAGGTCCTTATTTTTGAACTGGTCTCCATTGTCAGTGATAATCTCGGAAGGCACTCCATATCGACAAATGATATGGTTCAAAATGAATAGAGAAACTGTCTTGCCCGAGGCAACAGTAAGTGGGACAACTTCTACCTATTTAGTGAATTAATCAGTAGTAATGATAATAAACTTGTGTCTGGGATGAATCTGCCCAACAAGATCAAAGGCCCAGCGCTAAAATGGCTAATGAGATATAGAAGGAATGAGCTCCCTTCCTATAGCATGTATCAAGTTACCATGTTTTTGACACTTTTCACATGACTTTACAAAAGCTACTGCATCGTAGGCCAATAGTACCCCTCTCTAAGTAACCTTTGGGCCATGGAAAGACCATTGGAATGTCCCCCATAGATGCCCTCATGGATGTCAACTAACGCTTGGTCAGATTCTTCCTTTTCTAAGCATCTAAGAAGTGTTCCATCGAGACCCCTCCTATACAAATCACCAGAGATAAGGGAATGGTGAGAGGTGTTTCGAGTAAGGTTTCTTCTTTCAGATCGGTTAAAGGTTTCAGGTATAATCCCATCACGAAGGTATGAGTAAATGGCGCCATAACAGGATGACTCATGACCAACAAGGATACAAATGACATGGCTTTCTTGGGACTCAGATAGGGTGATGTAGCTCTTCCACAAGGAATTTGAATCTGGATTCATGTTGCTCTAACTGAAGGAGTGAATCAAGTGTAGCCATAGCATCAGCTTCTTTGTTTTCTACTTTAGGGATTTACTGAAATGTGACAAAGGTGAAGTATCATTTCAAGGAATCAACCATTTGATTGTAAGGTACCAGTTTCTCATTTTTTGTTTGATATTCATCATTAACTTGGTTTACTATCAGCTGTGAATCCCCATAGACGTGTAGCTCTGTGATTCTCCATTCTATGGCCATATTAAGTCCATTTGTTAAAGATTCATATTCAGCAATGTTGTTTGTACATGGGAACAACTTGTAAGACTTAGGAATCGTGTACCCATGAGGAGAAACAAAAAACACGCCATCTCTTGAACCATTTTGCATAAAGGATCCATCAAAGAACATCTTCCATGTTCTTTCAGTCATATACATGAGGTGCTCATCTGGGAAGTAAACTTGAATAGGTGTAGTGTCTTGTATTGGGAAATCAGCCAATTGATCTACTATTGCTTGTCCTTTTATTTCTTTACATTCAACGTACTCTATATCAAACTCTGAAAGAATCATCATCCATTTAGCAAATCTACCTATGAGGGAAGCCTTACCTAGCAAACACTTGAGTGGATATATTTTTTCTATGAGGTGTATAGTGTGCGCAAGCATGTAACGTCACAACTTTTGGGAAGCAAACACAACTTCAAGGAAACTTTTCTCAATGCTGGTGTAATTAACCTCATATGAGACAAGAGTGTGGCTAATGTAGTATATTTCTCTTTCTTTCCCATGTTCATCAATTTGAGCTAGTATATTTCTCTTTCTTTCCCATTTGACACCTTTGTGTAAGTTCTTGTTGAAGGGTTGAGCTCTATTTTCCAACTGTGAAATGAATCTCCTTATGGATTGAAGATGTCCTTGAAGCCTCCTTATTTGACTAATGTTTCTAGGAGGTGGCATATCTATGATTTCTTGGACCTTTTTAGGGTCTACCTCTATTCCTCTTGAAGAAATGATGAATCCTATTAATTTACCAAAGGTAACTCCATATGCACACTTTTTAGGATTTAATCTTAGTTGAAATTGTTCCATGCAATCTAGAATGACTTCTAAATCATCCAAGTGTGTGTCTCTCTTCTTATATTTAGCCAAGGTGTCATCCACATAATCTTTCGTGTTTTTATGCATCATGTCATGAAAAATGGTTGCCATAGCTCATTGATAGGTGGCCCCTGCATTTTTTAATCCAAAAGGCATAACGTTCCAACAATAGGTACCCCATGCACAAGTGAATGCAGTCTTTTCTTGATCTTCAGTAGCTATCTTAATCTGATTATACCCGGAAAAACCATCCATCAAGGAATATATCTTATAACCCGCAGTCATATCCACTATCATGTCTATATTGGGAAGTGGAAAGTCATCCTTTGGGCATGCTCTATTGACATATCTAAAATCTGTGCAAACTCAAATGGATTTGTCATGTTTGGAAATTGGTACAATGTTTGATATCCATTCAGCATAGGAAACATCTCTTATGAATCCTGCACCAAGGAGTTTCTCTAATTCTTCTTTGACTAGGAGAGCTATGTGAGGATGCATCTTTCTCAATTTTTGTTTAAATAGTTTGACACCCGGAGCTATGGACAAGTGATGCATGATAAGATTAATGTCCAACCCTGGCATATCTAAATAATTTCATGCAAAGTTGATCTTCTTTTTCTATAATAACTTAGTGTAGGCTTCTTTTTCTTGTGGTGACAAAGCTTCAGCCAAGTGTACGATCTACGGAACCTCATCTTCTCCCAAATTGAATTCTTGTGTTGGTTCAATAAGCACCGAAGATCTGTCTTGAAAGTAGCTAGGGAGACGATCAAGTACCTCATCATTAGGCACCTCGGAGAGGTTTTCACCCTTGGATACATCATTTCTTTTTAATTTTTTTGAGTCTGACACTGCCACACAGTATTTTTCACCATCAGAACTCCTATTCTTTTTATTTTATTTTCTTTTTATTTTTTGACTAAGGTACTTGATGTCTAGCTCTATCATGCTGGTAGCCGGTTCACTGGTGGAAGAGACTAAGGGTTCAATGGCATTTAGGTAACATGCTATCTCATAATCATTTTAAAATGTTAAGAGCTCAAGTTCTAGATAGCGTTGGGGCCAATCAATGAGGTCAAGATGAACAAGAGGCAAGTCAACGACTGGTTCAAGTTTATAAATGTGAATGATATTATCGCTGGTGACCGAAGAGTCAGAGTCCATCCAATATCCTTCTAAGCTACCCAAATTGGGGTTCGTCCTAACAAGTGAAGAATCATCCACTAAGGCAACACGTGGGTTCAAATCTTCTAATCCTACACGTGACTCGTCAAATGCCTCAGGTTGAGCACTATAAGTGTGGATGACATCAACATCCATGTCAACTGCGAAAGGCTCTTAGAAGGAGTCCCATTCATACTCATATGAACTTGTGTCTGAATTGTGACTAGGATGTTTACACCATGAAGGTTTGGGACATTGTGATGTGGAAGGTCTAGTTTCATCAAGAGTATCACCTTCTCTTTCCATTTAATGAACAAGATTCTTTCATTGACGTTCCCTGAAAGGTTCTTCTACATCTGATTCTTATTCTAAAGTTGCAACCGACGCATGAGTGACGGGAATATTTTAATCTCCCTAGAGGATTTTAGTGGAAGGGACCCAATCTTCACACATGTCTTTCTAATTTTTCAAACTAGGTACGTATTTCGATTCATCTTCACTATCTGACTTATCGAGGATAGGAGTAGTGTGCTGGTTGTGATTCACAAAGCCTAGGCCAACCGACTTCTTAGATTTGCATCCAAAAAGAGCATGATCAAGAGGTTCGGCTCTAGCATCCAATCTGTGACTAAGAGGGCCATGTCCAGGATAGCCCATCTATTTGAGAAAATTATACCCTCTTTCATAAGCCTTAGGAAAGGGAGAGAAGTTCTCATTGTGCATATATTTATCTTCTCTATAGATCCAATCTCTACTAAATGTCTCTTCTTTTTCATCTTGAATAGGCACCGACGATTCTACAAACGTGCCAAATAAAGTCATAGCCAAAGAGGAGGGTCTCTTTTCTTGTGAAGTTTTTCCATAAAACCAAGGTGAAACTCGTAATGTTGTGAGGGAGTTGAGTTGATACCCCCCCATGCCAAGGTCTACCGACTTGAGCTTGTCTTTACATTCAGCTAAGGTTGCATCAAAGTCTTATGCTTCTCTATTGAGGGGAACATGAATTTCTACTGAAATTGAGTTAACAGATAAAGTGTTATCCCCAAGTATACAAATCTCTATTCCATTGTAAGGTAACTTAATACACTGATGATAGGTAGATGACACTGCTTGCATATCATGAATCCACAGTCTATCAAGCAAGATTATATGCAAGGGGGCCAGCATCAACTATTTGAAATAAAATATCTTTTTCAATAGGGCCAATCCTCACAGGAAGGACGGCCAACCCCTTGGAACTTCTTTCTGCCTCATCATAGGATTTGATAGTGATCCTTTTCCTGGTATCTATGAATTTTTCAGAATAACCCAACTATTTCAAAAGACTAAAGGAACAAATATTAAGCCTAGCACCCCCATCTATCAACACACACCTAACATAGGTTTTGTGGATCATGACCTCAATATGAAGAGAAAGATTGTGTGGGTGGCTCAAGGCTTTATCATCATCCTCTAAAAAGGTAAGGTAATGAGGGCTAGCAATGTGGTTAACCATGTTCTAGAATTGATCGATGTCTAAGTTGTTGGGGACATTTTTCATGCGCAAAGCATCCTCAAGGACTTGCTTGTGTCTCGGGGATAACTCTAAGAGCTCAAAGATTGAAATTAGAGTTGGGGTTCTTTCCAACTAATCAACAAGATTATAGCTTGACTTAGGATTAACTGCTGGTTTTGAGGTGACATTCTTGGATGCCACTTGCTTAGGTTTAATCGGTTGACTTGAATTGGGTCCTCTAATGACAACGGGACCTTGACTTCATGTGATAGCATTGAGAATTTACAAGGATGCTCTAGAGTTAGGACCCCTTAGCACCACGACTAGTTCTTCATCAAAGATAGGAGGAGAGTATGTGTCTAGATCATAACCATAGTGATCTTTACCCCTCGTCATATTGACATTTTCTTCTACAAAGTCAAGCATGTTGATAGTATTATCTACATCTGTGTAAGTGTAATTGATCTCAGCTTTGTCATTCTTAGCTTTAGAGGTTTCCCCCTTTTCATACTTGGGCAACGGTTCTTTGAATGCCTTATGATAGGTGTTGGTGTTCAATCCATCCATCTTAAGTTTTCCATTTTCAATGAGATCTTGAATAATATGCTTGATTTTCCAGTTGTTTTCAATGTCATGTCCAATACCATTGTGAAACTTGCAAAAGGCTTTCTCATCCCACCAATGTGGCTTAACATCAAGTATATAATGTTTCGCGAGATCTTGAGGATGTGTAAGGTTGTTGGCAATGAGCGTTTTCAAGACATCCTCATATGAGTCACCAAGTTTTGAAAATTGGCGTCTTTCTTTCTTAGGCCTATCTTGGTATCTCGACTTGCTCTCTTGTTGATTAGATGCATTGAGTTTCATGGCTTGAACAACACTAGACAAGTGGAGCACAGTTTGATCTTTGGGTTGGGAGGAGTCCACAACTCCATCATTGACCACTTGTTTGTTCCTATTCTAGTGTGATTTCTTTCCTTTATCCTTGTTATGGTTGTTATTTTGACCATTGTTGTTGTTGTTTCCATGTTTGGTCAAAATTCCTTGTTCTTTGAAAACATCCTCAATCCTACATGTGGTTTCAACCATGGTGTCAAAGGAATAAAAAACTATCTTCCTAACTTCATACCGCATTTCAAGAACCAAGTTTCTAACAAGGATGTCAATCTTTTCATTTTTCAGGAATGGTTCTAGAGTAGCGAGAGCATTGTCATCTCCACCTTTGCAAGAAAGTGACAAATGATTCCCCTTGATTTTGCTTTAAGTTGCATAATTCCAACATGGTGATATATCTTGAAAGGTTGTACGCAAAGTGTTGAACAAATCTGTGGACAAGCTCTTTGAAAGTCTTAACGGGAGGAGTTATGTTGGTGAACCATTCCATCGCTTGACCCCTAAGACTCCTTGGGAACAATCTCATGAGATACAAGTCATCTTGATGGAACTCAAAACTTGTGGTATAAAATTGGTGCACATGATCATGTGGATCTCCATTCCCATCATACTTGTCATATTGAGGGATCTCAACCTTTCTAGGAAATTCTTTCATGTTAACACTTTTTTCAAAAGTATTAGGACGAATTAAATCAAGTGAGAATTAATTCTTGGGTGCTAACATCTTTTCCATCATGCTCTTAAGTTGTTTGATCTCCTCTTCTTGAGACGGACCTTGCTTCTTAATCTTTTTGTCCACATCAAAGTTGTAGGGGACTCTAGCTCCCTTGTTGATTAAACTCTCTAGGAACTTGTCTTTGTTTTCTCTAAATATTTCTCCACATACTTCTGGAAGAGTGGTTCTTGTTTCATTTTCATAAAGTCTTGGGAGCTGGGGTTAAAACTCGAGCTACTACCCACATATTGTGAACCATGATGAGCACGTTGTGAAGGTTGTTTTGAGTTCCTAGGAGGTGTTTGTCTCCTATAATGATCATATATTGAAGCCCTTCTTCCTCTAGTTCTAGGATATTGTGATGGCATCCTTGAATGTCTTCCACTTCATGGAGTCTCAGGAGGAGTGGATGGAGGAGAGTTATTTCCACCACTAACACGCATGTTATTAAATTGGTCATTAAGTCGCTGAGCCAAGAGTCTATCTTGCTCCTCCTGGAGGGATTTCTTTTCTATTTCTAACAAGGTTTGTCTCTCCAAATCTAGGATTCTAAATTGCTCTTCCTTTTTAGTGTGTTCATCTAGGAAGGCTTTCTTTTCACGCTCAATTCTCTTAAGTCTTTCACTCGTGTATCTTGAAGATTTTTTGAGTGGTGAACTTGGTCTTGAATGTCGAAACAAATTATTGGTCTATGCTGCATTTACGCGAGTTTCATAAGGTTCATCATCTTGGTTTTCATGTTGTGATTTCTCATATTGATAGGCTTGCCTCTTACCTCTCTCAGCCCTTTGGTGTGCATCTAGATATCTATTTGAGATAAGGGGTGAAGTTGGTCGACTGTCACGAGAGGAACCGCCAAACAAAATGGTATCTCTATGTCTTGCAAATATGTCATCAAGACGTTTATACATGTCTTCCCTCTCTCGTCGAGTCATTGTGTAACTCATATCCATATCCGAGAAAGAAGATGCTAAGGGTGTACCCAACTCACTAAGGTGACTCTTGGAATCAAACCAAAATTTTGAGTTGTTCTTAGGTGATTGATCAAATACGGGTTCTTTTCCCTTATGTTTTTGGAAAGTTTGAACTAAGGGTAATTGGTTAAAGACTACTTGAGGTCGCTTTCCTTGATCTATTTGATATCTTGTTGTAACTAGCATGAAAGAAAAGGTACTAAGTGATAGGATGACCCTAAGAAATGTTGGTACCAAATCAGGATAGTAAAGGCATTCACTTGTCCAAAAGAGAGATGATAAGATAGAATTTTGCAAGGGGTGTAAACCAACATTGCCATAGAGGTGCCCACTGAATGGGTGAATACCCTAACACATATGGATCAGGAGGATGATTTACCTAAGTTATATTGATTGAAATTGAATTTGTATGAAAGTGGATGGACAAGAGATTACCAAAACTCTCCAAGTGTGTTATCAAAGAATCTAAAGGTTTATCTTCTCAACAAGAACAGTTTCTAGCTCACCAACTCCAAGAAAGGTCACTTGTGAAATCAAAGATTTACTAGTTCAAGAGGTCAAAACGCAAGAATCCAAAGTGTAAACAAGCTTCTAACAGTGGGGTAAGTGACTTAATCTGATCTGGATCAACCAAGGAAAACTGAAAATGACAGGATAGCAAATTGGGCAAGTTGACAGTTTGACACTTAAGAATGCAGATTTGTTGATCATTTTGATGTTTGTCTTGATGTTTGGTGTATGTTTTGATGTTTCACTCACGCAAGACACATCAAGCATATTGTTTGTTGTAAATAGAATAGTCACTCCACAACCTAGGTAGGCTAGGGAAATATCTATTGAATTCCCACTTGAACCGAAGTTCAGCCATGTCTACTCATAGCGGACAACTTAGAAGCTTGGAGGCACGGGCTCCTCCTTATAGTACACTCACTTCTCAGGCACACCAAGTTTTGAATCCCAAGGGTAATCACTTCCCAAGGGACCGTTGTCTCTACTAAGAGCCATGAGAATGTGGGACATCTTAGTCGGTCTCTGACCTTCCGTGCCAACAAATAGAGGGTTTTTGGTCACTAAAACAAAGTTTGTAGTCAAGGCATCCATTCATGTGGTTATACTTGCGGCAGATTAGTTCCATTATGGAGACCTCCTAGCCTACAGAAGTTACGTTCTGTAGGTTTTAATGCACCACAAGGGTACTGAGGGAGATCTTCTTCCTGGTATAACGCATTCAACACTTGTTCACTGTTAGATTAATCACAATAACATTTTTTATATACCAGTTTGGAAGGGCTTGGCTTTAGTCTGTTACTGGTTGGGCAATCCACTCTCACTGGCTCTATTAAAGCACTTGGGAGGTAGCCACGCTAAAATAATTATGAGTTTCTCTTACACCCAGGATCCACAAAGGCAAGGGGAGAGGATACGTTCATATAATTCTTAGCATTACAATCTAAAAGACACTTCAAACACATAAGAAAATGACAACAATGCTTTTGGATTTTTGATCATCCCAAAAGGGCGAGAGCATACTTTCCTAACATCATTGTCATTCCTAAAATACCAAAATATAGAAGTTCATTTTAGAAGTCTTGCATGTGGGTTCCTATTGTAATAAAACAAAACAAAATGCAAGTACAAAGTTCAGCATGCTATCGATCAGGGCAACCTGCAAGATGATTCATTAGTAGTCTTTATTTGAGTCTTCTTTTCAACGTCCTGCAAACCACATGTTAAGCTGTTTCAGAAATAAAAATCAGAAAAACACAGCAAACAGCAAATAGCAAACATTAGTGGTTAGAAAACAGCATGATAAATCTAGAAATTTTAAACTCTCTGTTGTCAAAGTCCGCGCGAAGATTCTCTGCGGGCCGCATGAAGATTCCCTGCGGGCCGCGTGAAGAAGTGTCGGAAGGTTCCGCACAAAGATTCTTAGCAAGCCGTGCGAAGATTCTATACGGGCTGCGCGAAGAAATGTCGGAAGACTGCAAGGAACTAGAAAGTTTGCGCGAGTCTATAAACGGCTGATTAGAAAAATAGAAAATAAAAAGTTTCCTCTGATGCCAAAGTCCGCACGAGGATATACCAGCAACTGCGCGATGAAATATCATGAATCGCGTGAAATATTGCAAAACTCCATGTGGGTATGTGAGAAATTTCACGTGAAACTACACTGCAGAGTCGTACCGACGAAAAATAGATTAATCAAAAGAAATACGAAATGAGGCTGAAAATAATTTTTTGCCCCACGGTGGGCAACAAAAATGTGTGCTGAAAAGTTGACACACTTCTATGAGTCATTATATTCAACATTGCTCAAGAATGAGGTCTCAAATGGCGACTCATAGCTCCTTATTCATGGAGCGCAAGGGTTTGTATTGGAGGCCCTCAGTTTAGACCTAGTTATGCCCATGCAAGTACACCATGAAATGAGAGATTCAAAGAGGAAGAGCAAGAATGCTAGTCTCCATGATCACCAAATATACATTGCAAATGAAAATGGAAGCTATTCTATATGATAACAATGCATGAAAGCAAACTAATCTATATGATAACAATGCATGGAAGTAAGTTAATCTATGAAAGGAAAATATGCAAGATTAATCTATGAAAGGAAATATGCATCTAAACTAACATGCATCTAATCTTAAATGGATTGCCATGGATGCATGAGAGAAGAAGACAAGAAGAAGAGAAGTTGCATGGTTCAAGCTCAAATGTTCAAACTTTCCTCCAAAATTGCTCTCCAAACCTGTAGCATAACAATAACATAAAAACTCTCTCCCAAATGAGGAGAGGGCTCCTTATAAAGGAAAGTGTGGAGAGGAAAGCATCCTCAAGAGCAATGTGGGATAAATCCCTAAAAGGCAAGTAAGTGGGAAAAAGCCCACCACTTAGGAATGTGTGAAGAGAAAAATGAATTTTTATTTGATTTATTTCCTTTTTTCATCACAAAGAGGGATTTAAGTGGGGATTTTATTTATTTAATTAGAAGAGGGATTTTTTCTTTTAATTCAATAAGATTATTTAATTTTAAAAAAAAAAGATATTTTAATTAAATAAGATAAGATTATTTAATTAAAAGAGAGATTTTCTTTTAATTAAATAAGATTATTTTATTTAATAAAAAGGGATTTTCTTTTAATTAAATAAGATCATTCTATTTAATTAAAAGGGGTGTTTTCTTTTAATTAAATAAGATTATTGGTGAAATGATCAAACCTTAGGAAATATTGAAATAATTGAATTAATTACGATTTGATCAAGGAAATTGATTTGAATTGAAAATGTTGCAAAGCATTGATTCGGGAATTCGATAAATTGATTCTGTCATTTGATAAATTGAAGAATGGGGGCCCATAGTTTAGGTGACCATTTTAGGGTGCATACAAATAGGAGATGAATGGGATGAATTAATTGCATGTAATCAAATTGTGCTTTTGAGAGTCAGTGATCATAAGGTGATATGTGAATCACTATTTGTTCATTTTCCTCTTTTGTACATGATGTTAGTAAATTTTCCATTTTTAATGCTTGTATATTGTATGTGATCTTCATGGTTGTGGAGGTGCATTTACATAATCTTATGTGGCGATTATACTTTTTTTAATTTCATGGTCGTGGGGATTAATGCACAGCCATAGATTTTACATTTTAATATTTGATTTTATGTTTGTTATGGATGTCTCATGGTGATGAACATTCTTTAGATGCCTCTATTTCTCTATGGTTAAGAGCATACCCTTTCATATTTAGAAAATACCAAAAACATATTCATTAAAGATTTGTCATAGGGAGTTGTACCTGTAAAATTCAAAGATCAAATTGTTGGTCTTTTATTTCATTTTGTTCAATTGTTGGTGATAGAGAGGTCTTGTGAGGAGAGAGGTCTTGTGAGGGATTGAGTCAATATTATAAAAAAGGCCAATCCGTTAACCAACACCACTCACTAGCATTCTGTGTTTTGAATTTTAGAGCAAGCTGACACGTGATTAAATTTCTCGCTCCTGCGAGCTAGCCATTAGAGGGTTTGAATGTGGACCCCAATTATTAGGACTAATTTTCCCTAGGAAACTTAGTTTGGGACTAAATCACCTAGGCAACATAGTCCTCCCAAAACATGCTAGAAGTAGAACCTAGGGTCAAGAATGCAGAGAAGAAGCTAGAATTTGAACCAGAATGAGTAGGACCAATCATGATCGAGCATAGGAGGCCAGGAACACTAAAGTGGGGCCTAGGTGAGAAAAAAATTATATGCAGATAGAATTTATAATGCTACACTTTCATGTTGTTGTCTATAAAAAGTAGATCTCCTCAATTGTTTAGGTTGAGGTTCTTCCTCTTCATCAAAATTTTTAAACTTCTTAATTTTTAAACTTCCATATGTGGACGTATTGGCCATACAATTTATTTTGACCCATGATTTGTTTATGTCCCTTCCATGAGAATGTTTATCAATAAATTGTTTCAAGAGACCACATGGACCATCTGACAAGTTTGATGGAGTTGCACCTGGGCCTGATCATCTTTTCGAATCAATGTGGAAAAACTTGAAGATCCAAATATTGTCTGGTATCCCATAGAGCTGCCACGAGGTTTCAGATGACATAGTTTGAAAATCTCCAATGTTAGAGGTCGTCGACTGACAAATTCTTTGCAGGGTAATTACAAAATAAACTATGGATATTGGAAGATGGAATAGGGAAATACCCAATGGAAACACCTTCTACACTAATGCCACCTGTTCGAGGATATATGTATGTGCTCTTTTTATTCGAGGAACATCTTCATTATGAGTCTTATAATTCTAATGTTTATAAAACATTAAGCCCAAGGGGAAATGAAGGGATGATTGAAGAGATTTGCCAAGAAACGGTTGCCAGAAACCAAAAAGTCACCTCATGCTATTTATTGTTAAAGTTTTCATGAAGAAAGGGGGTAAGTTGTTTAAGAAAATGGGGATCCTCTTTCCTTGTGAAGTCTATGCCGCAGGGAAAGGGTATTTTTCTGATTCTAGCATTATAAGGGGGAAGGTGTTCAGGGGAAACATCATTTTTGTATAGACAGAAACTTTGAGTTCTATGATTTTATTCAGGAAAGAAAAGAAGATTTATAAAACTTTGTGTTTACTTATCCTTCTTGGTGACTGTTATTTTCTTATGTAAATTGCAATCATCTCTGGTTATTTTCATCTGTATAATAAATTGTGGATGTAATTATTCAATGAATTTTGTGTCTTGAAAAATCTCAAAGAATTGTTGTTACTTCTTTAATTATTTATCAATATGGATGTTGAAGGAAGTAAACTTTGTGTTATTTTCTCATTTCTATAAGTCTATAAATATTTGTCTGCGTCTATAGCATAATTGTGTGCAGGTGTTAGATTTTCTTTTCTGCTTTCTAGTCAAAAGCATACCAAAAAAAACCAAAATTACATCATAAGAGAGATTTGTACCTCCAAAATTCAGAGGAGGATTATCCATTCAGTGGAAATCCCTCCAACTGCTAGTTCGTTGTATCTTTCAACTTGGGTATTAGGGGGTCATTTTTAGAGGTTATTTCTTGAAGGACAAAAATCTGAACTAACACACTGCTAGGAGTTTCATCTCCAAAGCATCGGCACCATTAGGTACCCAGAAAGCACAACCATTAGATGTAGAAGCAACATTCCTTTTCACAGTTCAATACAGTTGTGAGGATGAATAAACTAGAGCCCTATTCTTGAATTCAATAGAAGCACTATTTCACTAAACCATGCAATCTAACTTGTACAAAGTGCCAATTTGACCATCATTAGCAAGTACCATAGAACCTCTAGTCATCTTGCATCCTCCTTGCAATAAAATATCCTACAAGCCCACATTACTTAACTTGCAAAGAGTAGATTTTGCACCAAACATGGGATGTGCATAACACCACTAATCCCCTTCATTCTATCATCAAGGAATCTAATCTTGACTCTTCCAAGACCAACAACCTTTACATGAGAGTCGTCACTAAGATACACATTCCCACCATCATATTTTTCATGTTTTGATAACCAACCCTGATGTGAGATCATGTGAAAAGATGTACCTAAATCTGTCAACCATATGTTTTCCGATGCATGTGTTGCCAAGGCTGCGACAAATGCTTTACTATCATCCTGAGAGGATTTGTCTAAATTTGAATTGGATTTGAATTCTTCGTTTTCTCCTCATATTCTTTTCAGAAGTGACTGATTTTTTTGTAGTTCTAAAATTTTTCCTTAGACTTTCCAGGAGACTTGTATCTCCCAGGGGATTTGGATTTCCCTATTTCATCTCCTTGTCCTTAATCTTTCTTCTTTCTTTTGATCTACCTTGAATTGCAAGAGCCTCCTTAACTAACTTAGAAGTCTTCTTGCACATCTCTTTAGAAAATAATGATGCTACCACCTCATCCATCTTGAACTTGGTGGTTGTACTCCCTACAACCATAACAAGGTGTCCTATGAGTCAAGCAAAGAACACAACAAAAGCATACAACAATCCACCTCCTCGACCTTTCACCAACAGAACCTAACTGAGAAAAAAACTGAATAGATTGAGATCATTAGCAAGGGATCATCCATCTTCCATCTTCCATCTTCATCTTCAAGAATACGTCTTCTTTCTTATAAAAATCTTGCTTACCAAGGATTTAGCCTAATAACCATCTCTAAGATTCTTTCAAAGATCTTTCACAATCTTCTCTTTATTTACATTCAATAGAATGGTGTTTGTTAAACAGAGACTTGTGAACAAAATAGATTGTCATATACCATTACACACATTAGAAATAACTTCATATGTGTATGTGTATGTGTATGTGTATGTGTATGCTACTAGAAATGAGAAACGAGAAATGCAACCACAACGGATGAAAGTCAAACTATTTGTAAAACTTAATTTCATTTATTTTTATTTTTTTTAAAAGAGAGTAAGAAAATGACAATAATATGGAAAACCATAATTAATTGTATATGGCAAATTGACAGTCCTATCAATGTGCAGTTTAACCATTAAAAAAACTGGTAGTTATGTAAAACTTAATTATAAAAAATTAGAAGTTTAACTTCTATTAACTCCTTTTAATTCTAACAAATCAGTTAGTAGGTAGGTGAAAATTGAATTCTTCTGAATTGTTGGGGTAACTTATGTGCAGTGCCAAATTCCATATTCCACCATAGTAGTTCTCGACATGGGATAAGGAGTGAAAGTTTAGAATCTGGAACTTTAGAACTGTTGCTCCTTTGCTTCTACCTCCCATGGCTGGATAATTTAGCAATGGATAGAAATGAAAAATACATAACAGAAACACAATGAGGCAACGCGTTTCAGTCATTGATACGTGAAACTGCCCTCCTCCATTGCATTTATGGCAACATAGATGTGTATGTGTATGTGTATGTGTATGTGCATGTGCATGTGCATGTGCATGTGCATGTGCATGTGTATGTGTATGTGTATGTGTATGTGTATGTGTGTGCATACATATATATACACACATACATGTGCGCACGCATGTGCACACACACACACACACATACATTATTGTTTATCATCCATGTACATATGCTTGTCATCTATGTTTCTATTTTTGATATTCTCTTATACTTTCTTCTCTTTATCTCCTTGTCTTATTATTCTATATATGATTTTCTTATTTCCTCCCTCGATTACCTTGTATCTTGCTTATACAAATATCTAGTCGTTAAGATGTGTCCCTTACATGTCACTACTAGCGTGGATAATGCTTCTTTAATTAAAGCCTCTACAACCTCCTTGTGGTGGTTTGTAGCAGGATTTATGTTGTTGTGTTAGGTTTGTTTTTTCTTTTCCAACAAGGATCTATCAAAAGAATCGTCCTTCTTGGATTTATAGTCATTATTGTGATCTTTATTATCACAATTTCATTTTTCTTTTGATTTACGACAGAACTTGACTTGTCATTTTTCTTGGAATTCTTATCTTCATTCATTTTCTTACCCTTTTCTTCTTACACCTATCTCTAACAACTAAGACGCCAAGAAAGTTTTATCCATTGAATTCTTTCTAATCTTTTCACTTAACAAAAAGCCTATGATACACTCTATTTTTAGTAAAATAGTATTACTATTGATAAACATTTTTAACTTTTTTCATGAATTAGGTGAATAACAAAGTAATAAAATGCATATATCCTCTTCTTGCATGTTGAATCTTATTGAAACAAGTTGACTAAGGATCAAATTGAAAGTGTTTAGGTGATCAAATTGCGAAGTAGCAATTCATTTGAAAAGAATGCTTAATTTTTAAGATAGTTTATTAACATGATTCTTGAATTTGATTTAACACACCTATCTTCTTCCACAATAAATGTGTAGTCTAGTCCTCAAACACATTCATAAGCATTAGATATGAAATTTGTAATTAAATATAGTGCTATCAAACTTTTGTCCAGTTTTACTTAGTCCTCATCAAACATACTAATGGATTTACCCAAAGAGGATAGTGACAACCCACTAATCTATCTCCAGTAAAAGATATTCCATTGTTAAATTTCATAGTTCAAATTTATATTCATTGAATCATTCAATCTCAGAATTGATGTGCTAGCCATAAATTCAATACTATGTTTTGATTAATTAAAAATAGGTTTTGAAAGGATGCAAAACCTTTCACAACAAAAGACCAAAAGATAGAGCTTTAAGAGAACCAAGATACTGCATAGAAACAACACCAGACACATCAAAGGGAACAATCAAACGCTCCCACAAGAAAGAAACCGGGACCAGAACAGCAGTCAACAACAAAAAAGGGGCAACAGGATAATCATTTGGTCCCACCCTTATGTGACCTTAAACTCATATCAAAAGGAGGCTTGGGAAACTTTAATTTCTTTCCTTTGACAGTTTTCCATCCTTCCTCCATCATCAACGCATCGTTCTGCCAAGACAAAGATTTAACAGAGAAACCCACCACCTGAGAGGCAAGGTTGTCCACCCCAGCAATCCCGGCAGGGATAGGGACAGCAACNCCCCCCCCCCCCCCCCCCGGAGAGATCTGGGTACCAAAAACCATAGCACCATAAGTCAGGACAGCTGAGACAGAGACAACATCAGCCATCTAGGCAGGGATAGCGGTCGCTTCACCCGACAGACCAACAACATCAGTCTGACCCAGAACAGCATCCAAAACAGTGACATTAGAAGCATTAGTAGCGGGAGAATCCTGAGATGGACAGCCAACAATACCCCCACCCTTAGAAAATTTTTGAACTGTATAATGGTGGTCATCAACGCCCACCCATCAAGAGGGTGATTTCTTCGATTTTACCCTTTTGGATAAACACCCAGCTGCAATATGGCCAGTCTTGTGGCACTTTCTGCATCTGAACGGAATTCCCTCATAGTCAAGGGTCTGGATCCAAGAGCCCTGAGGAGAGGCCAGAGTCAGCATCTCAGGGAGACCCTTAGAGACATCAACCTCCACTAGGATACGAGCATAAGTCGGGTGAAAATGTTAGAAGAACCCGCATCAACCATCTTAAAATCCCCAATAGCCTCGCCCACATCCTCCAAGACATAGTCCATCAAGAGATGCAAGGGAATATTTGGAAGCCTCACCCATAAGGGTATTTTATTGAAAGATTCAGAAGAAGGATCAAAATCCTTATGCCAAGGTTTGGCCATCAAGGGTGAATGTCCCTCCCAAGTAAAAGAACTACGCAAAATAGTGTCCCGATCTTCACTATTGTCAAATTTCACAATAAAAAAAACCCTTGCCATAGGGAATATATGAATAGAGTCAGACGAAAAAGGCTCCCAATGTTTGAAAATCCAAGCATGCAAGTCCAAAAGAGAGGGCCAAAAACCCCTGAACCTAAAAATAGCAGCAAGAGAGAAAAAGTCCTCTGCTAGGTTAAAAATCTCATCAACTATATTCATTTCCAAATTTACCACTAAAGGGTCACTTACAGAGACAAGCGTAATGGATCTGGGACAGCAACCACCCCTCCCAAAAAGAGGGAGATCATAGGATAAAGCCTCATTTATATCTGCTTCAAAAGCAGCCACATCAACGTAAGAAGTTGAACTAGCAAAACCACAAGCCCCAGCCACAAAAGGTTGTGGACGCACCACATAATGCCCTCCCCCACCGAAGTCTGCTAACGTACCAGCAGAACCCGACGAGCGGGAAGTAGCAGGTAGAGAATGGCTCAAAATTCCCTTCGAGCGGGAAGCGACAGTGGCAGGAGTCATCACGGCTAAAAAATACTACCTCGGGTAGGAGTAATTCAATACTATGTTATATTTTCATAATATCCTCCAAATTTTTCCCTTGTGTCCAATTATACACAAACTGTAACAAACTAAAGTTCACCACTAAATTAGTGTTTGGCCTCTCAACAATGTGGTAATAGCGCTAAGTACTCTTTTTATATGATGACCATATACTAGGATATTTAAAAAATTTAAGACTATGTCAAAAATATAAATAGTATTAATAATTCTATCCAACAATGAAATTAGAGATTCTCTTATAATGAAGCCCTCAATGGCTTATGTTGTCTCTCGCCCTGCTAATTTGAAATCGTTTGCTTCAGCAGTGCTTCTCATGCCTGGTGACTCTTTCAATCCTAGGTCTGGCACTCTTCTAGTGGTGCTAACACTCATGTTGGTGTCGTCAAAGACTGTGTGGCTCATTGTTGGGTTCCTCTATTCCACCTCTTTGTGTGAGTGGTTCTGGGATTTTTTAAGGTGTGCATGTCTGAGAACTTGGCAAAGGTGCTACTTTTGGTGTGGAGGTTTTTGTTGAGGCAGTGCTTGTTGGTTCTAATGCTTTTACACCATGTCTTACCAGACACTCTTCTGGGAGACCTGTTCTTGGTTTTGCTAATGTCGTGAATGTTGGGGCCCCTCTCAAAGCCTCTTTCTACTACTGATGGGTGAAGCTTTTCTCATGTTCCTCCCAAGGGTAAATCTCAACCTCTTGTTTATGCCAAGACCTCCCCTATTATGGTTTGTGGTCAATGATGTGGTGGATAATGTGGACTTCTACCAACATTGTGGATTGGTGAGTAGATTTACTAATCTTTGGCCTTCTCTATTGGATCTTCATTGATGGGTTACAAATTTTTGGAGATCCTTAGTTTCTAGTAACATTAAGTTTTTCCTTTGTGCTAATAGGTTTTTAATTGCTTCTTTTGTTTCCTCTTATGACTGAGATTTGGCGTTGAACAAATTGCAGGCTTGGGGGTTCACTCTCTTTCAATCCAACCCTGGATCATTTTCTTCAACCCTCTTATTGAACCACTCAGTATGCATCCAATGTGGTTCATCTTCCAAATTTTCCTCTTCATTTTTGAGAGAATTCTTATTTTGAAGTCATCGACAACTGTATAGGTTGTTTCTTAAAGGTAGATGATACCACTGTTTCCATGGGTCTTTCTACCTTTGCACACATATTGGTTGATATTGACATCTCCATACCTCTTCCTGGGGATGTGGTTCTCGTGGTTGGAGATAGGCCATGGACTCAATTGTTGGATTATGAGGGTCTCCCCTTCCAACGTGGGTGATGTTTCTCTATTGGTCACTTGGCCACAAATTGTTCTCTCCCGTGTTGTAAAGGCATTGCCACTTGGTTGAAAGATGCTAACAATAATCACTTTACTATCCTAACTTCTCATTCTTCCTTTGATGACCCTTCATAGATTGATGATGACTCCTCCTAGAATGATGCTCTTGTTATTGGTTTGGCCTCCTCTAGCCCTATGGATCCTACTCCACCTCTTACTGTTGGTGTGGCCCCATCTAGCCACGTAAACCCTTCTCTGCCTATTGTTTGTATTCTACTCCAACCTTTGGCATATGACATGCAACCTTGTCAACACTCTACCCCTTTTTCTAACAGTCTCATAAAGAGAATTTCCCCACTTGCTCCCACTTGTGGTGGGAATTCTAATGCTAGTATTGCCTAGACTATTGTCTGTTGGCATAGGAAAAGATTATTCTTCATCATATTTTGATTCTCTTTCCCACTTTGTGGGTGAATTGTGTACTCACTCTTGATGTGTGTTAGTAGCTATTCTATAGTGTGTTGTAAATGGTTTGTTTTGGCCTTTGCTATCTATGGCCTATTCTTGACCAAGTTGTAAATGGTTTTTTTGGCATATTTTTGTAAGGGCTAACACCCTTGTTTTTTTGTTGATTATATCAAAAACAAATATATCTAACAATAAAAATGAAAGTATATCGAATAACACACAAACACAAGATTATGTAAAACACAAATACTTACATGTAAAATCCTTATAACAAAAAATGTGCAACAAAAAGATAGTCATCAATATATTATCTAGAATCTAAAGAGTCAATACATATATTTTACAAAGTCTCAATCTATACTTTTATAACATAACCTTACAATCAACATTGCTAATATATTTATTACTGCCAGCCTACATTCATCCCAAAGTGCTAACCTTTCTACATCTGTATGAGAAGATGCATTAAGGCATCAACATGGACTACTAACTTTCAAATAGATGAATAGAATACCAAAAACTATGCAATGATGCTAGCATGTTGTATAGATCACAAAAACCTAGTGTCGCTGCATAAATAACCATCACCTATACATAGCCACTACGATACACTTGAGATTAATAATTGTCTACTAAGCATTATTGGTGGGAGTACAAACATTCTATCACTATTGAATATTATAATGTCCCTAAGTTGTATGGATTAACTACAACTCTACCACAAGTGCACTTGTAGTGTCATTCATGTTTTTAGTAACGCTAAAATCAATATGCAGTAGTGATTTCTTCTCTTAATGTCTTACAATTGCTAACACATCACCACATGTAAACATGCATACATATTACATGAAACATATCAAATTCACATCACATCACATTACATTTTAGGTATCTGCTCACCAATCTATAAAATAATTATTTCTTTTGGAGCTCTTTGACATCTCAATAGCTTCAACATTATCATCTTGAGATTTATCTTATCCCATTTTAGTATTAAGAAATTATATGATTCTATTGCTTCTCAATTGTGATCTTTCTTGGATTATTATTGTTAAGCAATTTCGTTGATTGTATATGGATACCAAAAAAAACTACAAAAATAAGACCCATTGTTTTACTTAAGTACATAGAATAATCCTAGTAATGAGTGCCATTGCTCAATACAATTGATGTTAGAAACCTAAAAACCCAAGAACTTTATGGGAGAAACAAGATTAAAAACTGTAAATAAATAAACAAAAACACACCAAATACTTTGAAAGATGTACAAAGTGCTAGGATGAAAATCTACATTAAGAGCTCTCAAAAGTGAAGTAATTGAATCACGCTCAAAATAGAAACTATGTAATAAATATAAATAGACCCAAGAAGAAGGTGGAGGTGGCAAAGTCCAACCAATAAGAAGTAATCATTAAGCAATCTAAGAAAAACAAATGTAACTCACTTAAAATATGGCAACACCCCAACAACCTGATGTTAGAAACCTAAAAACCCAAGAACTTTATGGGAGAAACAAGATTAAAAACTGTAAATAAACAAACAAAAACACACCAAAGACTTTGAAAGATGTACAAAGTACTAGGATGAAAATCTACACTAAGAGCTCTCAAAAGTGAAGTAATTGAATCACGCTGAAAATAGAAACTATGTAATAAATACAAATACACCCAAGAAGAAGGTGGAGGTGGCAAAGTCCAACCAATAAGAAGTAATCATTAAGCAATCTAAGAAAAACAAATGTAACTCACTTAAAATATGGCAACACCCCAACAACCCACTAACCTAATTAATCAATCTTTTCCTTACATACCTATTTTATCTCTCAATAGTTTTCATATATAGGCATATAGGCACAGATCTATTTTAATTCTTCTCAGTCAACTTTATTAATTGTGCATTTGTTTTCATTCACTACTTTACATGCTTGCATTTGCTCCTCTGCAAAAGATTTATTGTAAGCCTTGTAGAGCATGGGCAGTCTAATTTAAAAATCCTCGTAGTTTGTTTGCATGATAGACTGGCTAATATAATACTTATGTTTTCTCTTAAGTTAAAATGTTATTTGTGGAAAACAGTTAGGCACGAGTGTCCTCACAACAGAATTATCTTTCCAATTCTAACAAGTACCATTCAGAGCTGGCATCAGTGCGCACACCTCTTCGACAGCACATGCATTTAGTAATTACAGTATAAATGGTACAGTTGAATAAAATTATGTAACGTGTCTTAAGTCATTATATTCCACCTCTACCTGCATTTAGTAATTACAGTATAGCTGGTACAGTTGAACAAAATTATGTAACGTGTATAAGTCATCATATTCCACCTCTAACTACATTTACTAGAATTTATAGTAGAGTCTGAAAGCAATTCAACCATAAATTCAGGCACAAACGAATAGCAAATGTAATCAAAAGAGTTGTCTATGTGAATATTTTATAAACAGATCATTGAAGTATATTTTATCTAAGGAAATACAAATGGACAAAACAGCAAACCTATTGATCGGGCCCTTTCTACAGCTAGTAATTCCCTAAGTTATCAAGTCCCATGACAAGCAATGAAGCATCCCAGGGAAGGGCAGGGGGTGTGTGCATAGGGCATCTCATCACTGATCATATTACATATAAAATCTGGCAACGACTGCATCAGTCTATAGCATGGCATCAAGACGCGATGAAGCATCCCCTCTCATCACCAATCCCCCTTTATCTCTACAGTGGGCACTGGGGAAACACCACTAGGGAGGGACTGCGTTGCTACACTCCATATTCTATACGTTATATGATATGACGGAAGTGATTGATATGCACTATATATAACTAGATCTATGAGCCAGAAACTTGAGGACTTCTTGCTTTATAATGATGTCCTACAGAGAGTTGCATACATTCCAAAATTGTTCTCTTATATGGCTAGAAGCTCTTTATTTGAATTTTACAAGGCCAATGTGATTTCTTCAGGCATATTCTTATCAATCAATTAGTGTAACTCAATTCATGAAATATTTCAAGCGTGAAATAACCCCTAATGCTATAGGGAACAGTGCAAGTGCACAACGCAGTGAAGAAACTGATATGCAACATTTTATTGTTTTAAGTTTTAACCATTCAATTTGGTATCCCCCCGCAAAAAAAGTTCTATAGTACCTTCACGTAATCCAAAACAGATATCATGGCAGAGAAACTGGCTTCCAAAAAACTATGTGTGAGAGCATGGGTGAATTTTCCAAGTTAACTATCCATTCGTTAGGCACATCGCCAAAGTGCAGCAGTGAACATACCACCCAAAATATTCAGGGATGAGTGTTCAATTATATAGCTATCTCATTAACACAAAGTTCAAAGATGTATATGCCTTGTTCTCGGATGCATACATTTCACTTTCCTGGTCCTAGAAGCATCAGCTAATCATAAAACTTGCCCTTTTACCCAGAACTTACATTTAGACTATTGCAAAGCATTAAATGGAAAAATAGAAGCAATCTTAATTCAAAATTGTGTTTACAGAATCCCATTCCCAAGGCATTGTTCAAAATCATAAATTCTTCTAAAGAAAATTCCCTTGCATGCATGTTCGTGGATTTTTGGTAATCCTGATATTTTAAGCATTGTTTTTTCAATAAATTAATATTCTGACATATAAGATATATATATTATTCTCACTCAGAGAACTCTGACATACACAAGTTGCAACGCTGACATACAGAAGATGCAGTTCTTGACGAACAGCTTTACCCTGCAAATAAATTAGTTAATCAAAAACAGTGCAAAAATTTTACATGCCTCGCCTGCGAATAGGTTTATAAAGTACAACAGTCACAAACTTTGAACGGAACCGATGTGTAAACCCAAGTGCTACCACCGAACGGGTACTTTCTGCATTTCCAATATAAAGATGGTTCAATATCACATTCTGTGGATGAGGCAAACTACCAGATGCATCTGTATTGACAGAAGAATTTAACAAACTGTGATGCAAATGTGGAGGAACTGTAGGTGGCTCCTTTGCCTCGTCTTCATTTCCAGGGAAAGAATTATTATAACTGGAATCTGGAGACATTGGAGTGTCAAAACCATCAACATCTATGCCTTCTTGTGTATTAATCTGCAAAATATGTCATCAATCAGTGTAAACCAGGAAACAAGGAATAATGTCAAATATCATCATGTATCAGCATCTTATCTAATCAAACCTTGGATCCAGTGAAAAAAATTGTGCCATATGTTGACAAGTCATCTGAAAATATGTGTAGGAACATTGTCTGAAAAACAATCACATTGAAAAAGAGAAGTGGTTGTATAGCAGCTTACATAGTTTTCCATGTTGCTTGGATTCTCCATTTTCTCACAAGTCAAGCATAACCACAAGTCCCATTGACAAGAAAGATTCTCAACTAAATAATAAGACAACAGAAATACCTGCAATATGAATATCATCACAATCAGAAACTTCATTATTACATAAGTGCAACCTTATAGCTTACAACAAAGTATAAGGTATGCAAAGAATAAATGATTCATTTGTGCCCAAAAAACACCTATTTTTATTCCTTCTTGTAACTGTGTATTTTAATATAGCTAATGGCAGTACATATTTCCAGTCATCTTTTTACCAGATTGGACTGTATAAATAAGTTGACTAGATATCATTAAGATATCACTATGTTTATCATACGGAAATCAAATTAAAACACAACTGATCTCAAAAGATAACAAAGATATCAAGGATATCTTAAATTCTAAGAACTTTAATAACAAGGAAACTTTAATAAGAAAGCTAAAAAAGATAAAGAATGTCAAAAGTAATAACAAACAAGGAACCAAAAGAGAATTCACAAGACAAAAAGAAAATTTGAAAATTTGAAAACCTAATGATATAAATTAAAATTCAAATAAGTCCATAAAAGAAAACTTAATTGAACAAATAAGACATTAATTTCCTTGAACAAAATAAACCTAAAAACGAACAAGAGATTGACAAATAAAGTTAAGTTTAAAAAAGAATGATATCATAGAATAAAAAGAAATCTTAATACCACAGGGTTCATCTCAAACCCCCACTCGGCCATTGTAATCAGAGGCTAGCGCCTTTGCTGATCCAATGTGATAGCAGGTTTGAGCCTCAGCATTGATTATTGGGGATGAGGTCCCTCGTTTGTGACCTCACGGGGTCATAGCTCCAGGTCCAAAGCGTTTCACGTGGTATTGGAGAGCACGTCGTGTCAGCTTCACCAGTCATGTTCGAAAGGTTACCCAACCTTTATTAAAAAAAGTTAAAACAAATCTTAATACAACATAAAATACCTTAGGTGCAGACTCTTAATGATATCAATGACATATTTTATATTTACATTGCACTCTGGGAATTTTTAGTGCATTGGACTTCTTCTGCAAATCCGTATCCGTGCAGGGAGGTTTTTGTTGGTTGTGTAGTGGATGCCACCATTGGGGCATGTTACATCTCTCCCTTTTCCTACAGGGGCTCAGGCTGCTTTGCCCGCAGTTGCTCCTCAACCTTGCGATCCGACCAAGGCTAAGGTCTCATCAGTTTTGATAGGCCATTGGCCATCCAGCTCTCTGCCATCGGATGAACCTTTAAATGCAAGCGGAGGGGTTTCTCATGGGCCAACTCGCAGGGTGTTATCCTGCTAGAACCTCTCCGTGCCCTAGTGGCAGTCTAAGACCCATTTCTGAGGGTGAGCATTGTCTACGGCTTCCTTCTTGGAGGCCCTCTTACAAATCTGTCATGCCCTTTGCATCACCATTGAATCCAAATCATACAGACTCTATCAATAGGTGGATTGTGCACAACTCTAAAAAAAAATCTTGCAATTGGACTTCAATGCCAGTTTGATGGAGCTGCGTCAGAAAGAAGAACTTTATTCCAAGAATAGGTTCATTGGTCAGCCTTTCAAAGCTTCACAATTGGATTTCAAAATCATGGCTTCCTCTGATGGAAGAAAAGCTAGAAATATACCGATGAGCAAGAGATTTTTTTACTATGGTTTTTGACAGTCAGAAAGACAGAAATGTCATTCTTAGTTATGTCTAGCTGTGGGGACTGGGGACAGAGTATGCTAAGGCTGAAATTGTGGCATCCCGATTTTAAGCCATCAACTGAGACTTTTTTAGTCATGTCAATCTGGGTTCGCCTCCCAAATCTCCCCCTTCACGGTTGGTTTGAATCCTGTTTTGCAGTAATTGGAAATTCTATTGGTAAATGTGTCCACAGATGAAAATTCAAGAGATTTCATCCACACAACCTATGCAAAGATTCTAGTAGAATTGGACACTACCAAAGATCTGCCAGCAGAAATAATCTTGAATACCAACGGTCACGGTTGGACACAACCTTTGAACTACAAAGGTTTAACTTTCAGATGTAGGAGATGTTACAAAACTCAGCACATTGCAGCAAAATGTCCAATCTTTAAATCCCAACCAAAACAGGAGGCTTCTTGGTGGAAAGAAGCTTCACCTAAACATTATACTGTTGAGATTTCCTCCAAAAAGAATGTCCCTTCTCCAATAATTGAGACCAGGCAGAAGATTACGGAGAAGGTGGGTGGGATACCTCCAGAACCTAATGTAGATCAAACATCCCCTTTACCAAGAGACTCTTGCGGCTTGGAAAGGACTACAAGTTGCAATGTTCAGCCCTCTCCTTCCATCACTTCAGTTCCAGCAGAAATCCAGTCTTCGAGCTCTTTAGCATCTGCAGGGGGTCTTGTATCTTGCAGCAAGGATCCAAAAGACCATGGATGGATAGAAGTCAAGAGGAAGAAACACACTCTGCAGCATCAAATGACATTTAGGTCCTCCAAGAATGGGAAAAATGTGGAAACTCGATCACATTAGTACATCCATTTGGATGGAAGGTAGATTTGACCTGCTTAGAAGTAGGATTGAAGAGTAGAGCAGCTAGTGTACCTCTATTCATAAGGTGGACCCTTTTTTTGGTGGTAAGCACTTTTTCTTGCCTTAAGTATAGCATAAGGTTATGTTACTGTATGTGTCAACAGTAACCAATTTGATTTGGCCCTGATTAGCCCATATTTTGTGATTATCCCCAGTCGAGCAACATTTGGATGCACCCCTACTAGAGGACTAATGTGAATCATTTTTTTATCATTTTTATATATGGGAGTGGACCCCATGTCCACAACATCTTACAGATCAAATAAAAATGATACCATTAAGATATCTTAACATACTATATCTCCATAGTGATGGTATCATTAAGGAGTCTAGATAAATCCAAAAAGAGTAGATTAAAAACAATAGGGAAAAAACTAGAAATAGAGTACTAAACGAAATCAAAATCAAAATAGAACCACAAAAATTTTTATTAGGATATTGTTATGAAATCTTGGACAACAATGATATTTTAAATTGAAGGAACCTCAAATTATAAAAAGACTGATATCAAGCATGCACCTTTGACTCTCGTACCTCCACACTTGGCTCCCCCAATTGGCAATGGTTTTCATGGATTGTATGACTCCCATGGCACGGCTGGTCTGGACAAAACGGCTTCTGGACGCAGGTACTCAAGGAGGCAAGTCAGTAACAAGATGAATTTTTAGGAGACATTGTGTGACAGTGATAGGTTTGCGCATAGCAGTAATCTCCTCCGTCTCGACGACAAAGTTCACGCCATGGTCTCTCTGTCTTGGCAATAAGGATGTTGATTCGTGGATTGTTGGGTCACCCTCATCTAAGTCTGGTAACAACATTTTGGCTCCATCAGGCTCCATTCTCCCTGTCAAATGACCAAATGTTGTCCAAAAGTTCAATTGGATGGATTAGTTTCTGATAGGGAGAATTTATTGCAGAGACATGGTCTAATTTGCAGATTACAAAGTGGTGGCCGAATCTAAGAAACCTCCATGCCTGGATTATGGAAGATTGGAAAGAATCTAAAGGATGAAATCTGCATTTGCCTATGTGCCAAAGGCTTTTTATATTGGAATTCAATCTCTGGCTGATAAGGTGTGAGTGCTTGAGAATGGTCCTTATTTTGACCCACGTACTGGGACCTTCTCATCCACCTTTTTTTTGGATGTGTCTTCCCTATCTTCCCTTTCAATCCTAGGAACTAAATTGTTTGTAGGCTATAGGCAACAGCCTAGGCAAGTATCATTGCAGTTCAGATGAAACAACTAATTACTAGAACTCCACATACTCATGCATACGTGTGTAAATGGACCTATCCAAGGATCTCCCAGCAAAGATCTCGCTGATGGTTTAGCAATATATCATATCCTGTACCAGTGTATGTGTCACATCCCATCGTAAAAGACAAGTCACAGCAAAATAAATTAAATTGTGACTGCCGGAAATCTCATTAGGAGCAGCACTTAAATGAGGACATGAACTAACATTTATTAATGCTAGACAAACTGAGTGACGATTATGGCATAAGACAAATAGTTAACAGAGGCAAGGATTTAATGAAGAAGGACGCCATTTCGTTTGAAGACTTATGATAACTTATTATAGATGTAAAAGGAGGATTTTCATTTGGTAAAAAGCTGGGGAATGAAATCAGAAATTGGAATATATACAATATGCATACAGGAAGGAATAGAGTAATAAGAAGAAACATTTTAATCTAAATCAGAAATTCAGACCTGACTGGAATAGGAATTAAATAGGCATTCGGATAAGCCAATAAAAAGGCAGAAATGACTTACTTTTGTCATTCTGAATTAAAAGGATTATCTGATATAAGGGTATAAAGGCATCGAAGAAGAGAGGATTCTCATACACATATCTGAGTATAAGCGGCAGATCAGATTAATATAAGGAAAAACAGCAGACTTGTGCATTAACAAGTATTTGGTATGCAATAGGGATAAGATTATTATGCATCTTTATTCTTAATATATCTTTTACCAAGATGCTAATAAACTTTGTAAACTTATCATATTTCTTTAATTAATATATAAGTTTATCTATTCTTTATTCCCACAAGCAATCATACTAGAATGGGAGGAAATATGTTAGGGAGAGGCAGTAGGCCCCTTCCCTCAAATTAAGTAGGCCACCCAACTGGATGGAATTGTCTTAGTTGGATGTTCTTGCTGTTTGTGAGCCAAGGAGGGAGTTGTCTTAATTGAATGCTCCGCGCTCTTGGGCTTAATTGAGCTGAACAGTCTTCATCAAATAACCCAGGTTCCCTTGAATTAAGTAGGCCACCCCAAGTGATGGAAATGTTTAAGTTGGATATTCCTGCTATTTGTGGGCCAAGGGGTGAGTTGTCTTAGTTGGTGTTGTGTGCTCTTGGGCTTAATTGGGTTGAACAGTCTTCAGGCATCCTTTATGGTTTTTCCTCTCCGAACCCTACTATGGTTGATTATGGGAAGTGGAACTGTTAATGGTTTGGTGCCAAAAGTTCAAAAGCTATTGCATGATTTATCTAAATAGGTTAAGATGATTATTGATATGTATGCACTTATATTTGTTGTTGGATCCCAAACCCTAATAGAAATAATTGGTCTTGTGAATTATATTACAAATGTTGTCTAACATCATTGCAGGAGCTAAACCAGGATTAATCTTGATAAAGATATAATTCTAACTATATTACATTTCTTATTTTAATTGAACTTGTGATTATAGAGCAAGATTTAGGATCATCCCAAAAGGGGACATCACAATTGGTATGAGAGCATTGATCCTGCCAGCCAGCAGGGAAAAGATAAAACAATGGATGTATTTTAGTCAAAGAGAAGGGATCCATTAACTCAGTCCAAAAATAATATTTCGAAATCTATAATGAATCATGATCATATGATATACTAGTAAATCACGACAACTAAATGACAATGGCAAGATACTAGTAAAAGCAATATAGGAGGTTGAACGTGCAACATGATGTGTATTTGTGTATATGCTTTGTGTCTTACATGTATTCATGGGCATTCCTCGTGTCTTGCATGATTTGTGTATGTTTTGTGTCTTGTGTGTATTTGTGCGTATGTTTCACGTCTTACATGTAATTATGTTTATGTTTCATAACTTACGTGTATTCACATGTTTGGTTCATACCTGGTGTGTTCACAGCATATCTACTCCATGTGTGTGATTAATTTATGCTTTAAAATTATGAAAATGCTCGGTATAGGATATTTTGATCCATATGTTTTCAAACAGAGATAATAGCAAGGCATTAATCATAGAACAATAGTCATGAAATCATGTAAAGAACAGCCTAAAATAACAGTAAAGTCCTTTAGGGCACACCTATGACAAGAAGACATGGATCCTATTCAAGAATTATTGTACATATTGTCAAACACCAAAGGATGCCAGCATGCATCATTATTACAAATGCTGATATACTCCTACATTTCTGAACGAAAAGCATGATTCAAACCATATGTTCAACCATCAGCATACAACTCAATATAGGACACCTTAAGAGAAGGACCATGCACTTCAAAGTCTCTTTCTGTTTCAGGTTTTTTAGCAATCTGCTACAGCCAAACTTTAAAAATTCCACCTCAATAAAACATGGTCATTCGCCATGCAATCAGTATACTCATTTAGTTGTGAATCAACATTAGGAAATTACAGTGGTATCTTGTCCTATTCACTCATCAAAACAAGATCATCAGGTTACACATTATCTTGACAGACCTCAAGAGAAAGATAACATCCTTAAAATTGCTTCCCTATTTCAAACCTCATGCTGTAATCTACGGCATAACCACCAATTTTTCAAAGAGATTCACGCTGATTTCTTTCTTTAAGACCATCCTTCTCAGAATAAATATGCTTTAAATTGAAACTACTCCACAAAATCTGACAATAAGAGCATATCCTTGCAAACTAACATGTGCACCAAACCAAGGCATTTGATAATAGATTTTCTTTGTCGCAGATTTGAAATCATTGTAATGCAAGACAAGTCTAACTGCTTGTATATCGTAGTTGAGGGATACTAAGAAGCATAGACATGTGAGTCACAGTGTTTGCAAGTAGAGCTTGGACTGTGATTCTCATTTACAACTGAATCCTTCATCAAACTCACCCTTGGATGTCTTAATGCAAACTTCTGAATTGACATCAGATTCATCATCTTTAATTAAAACAGCACAATTAAGGCCATGCTTCTAAATTTCATCTTAATATACAAAAGCTTCCTCTTCCTACCCGTAGCTCACCTTGAAGTAGAGGCAACAACATATCATGGTCAAACTTGCAACTCAAGGTAATATCATAGTAGTGTTAGGATTAAGTAATACTGAGAGGGGGGGTGAATCAGTATTACAGCACTTTAAACTTAAACTTATCAAATTCCAACTTAACCAGATAATTGTTGAAATGAAAAGAACATAAACACAAAGCACACAACTCATAACACCATGAATTTGTTCTCGAGGAAACCCAGGCCAAGGGAATACCCCGGTGGAAATGGTACCCACAAATATGCACTAAAAGTATTGTCCTTGTTAGGAGACCTAGCCTTGTTAGGAGCTGAATATTACATTAGTACATTTCCCTGTTAAAGGAATACAAAACCCTGTAAAAGGTATACACTGAGCTCACTGCTCACACAATCATAAATATGTCTCTGTTACAATGTTTTATCAAAATGAACATAAACAAGCACCTGCTATGCTCAAGTAGTTCCAGTTGTAGCTCGCATCACCATCTGTCTAATTCTGACATCACAATGCATCCATTCAACCGTTTGCATCACATCCATTCTTCGCTTCTCAAAAGCTCTTCATATATATACTTTATTACATACCCAGTCGGCTCCCAAATACATCACAAAATGGAACCAACACTTATACAAAAAGTAAGTACAAAGTCGGCGATCATACACTACCAAAATATAAGTAATATACAATCCAAATCCAACATAGCACGTTTGGATTCCATGTTACACTCCCTCAATCATCGCAACCATTCAACTGCTCTGTCTCCACATGACTTCAAACATCTGTATCTTTCACCTCTGAACTACAAAACTCAAGCGACCTTAACTGAAGGTCTAGCATGCCCCAAAATAGCTTCCTCTAAGCTCGCATGTCTTCATTCATCATATACAATGTTCGCTAACCAAAATTGTACTCCTGTACCCTATAAACTGCTTTCTGGACTTACTCATTTTTACAAGCCTTGCCTCCAAAACTATGTTTCACTCCAAGCGATCATTGATAATTGATGTGTTGCCATAAATGACAACCCTAATGTGTTCCTGAACACTCCTGAATGAGCCACTTGGCAACAAGTAGTGCACTGGGAGTTGAATTGTGAGAGAGATCTTCAAAAAGCAAAAAGGTGCAATGTCCAAAGCTGTATTGGGAATCATCTTGAACACTATCTCCATGATCATTGCTTGAGGACAAGCAATCTTGGGGAGAGTGGATTGTCATATCCCCTACCAGTGTATGAGCCATGCCCCATTGTAAAAGACAAGTCGCAACAAAATCACTGCCTTTGTGACTGCCAGAAATTTAATCTAATTAGTGAGCAGTGCTTAGATAAGGAAAAAAATTAACATTTATTAATGCTAAACAAACTGGGTGACAATTATGGCATAAAACAATTAGTTAACAAAGGTAAGGATTTAACAAAGGGAGGCATCATTCGTTTGAAGAGTTATGATTCCTTATTATAGAGGATGTAAAACAAGGATTTCCATTGTGTAAAAAGGGGGGAATAGAATAAGAAGAAACATTTTAATCTAAAATTAGAAATTCAGATCCGACTGGAATAGGTAAATATTAGACATTCAATATTATCAAGTAAATAGGCCAATAAAAAGTCAGAAATCTGACCGACTATTGTCACCCTGAAATTAATAAAGATTGCGAGGTTATAAAGGCATCAAAGAAGAGAGGATTCTCATACACATATCTGAGTACTGAGTATAAAAAGCAGAGCAGTTCAGATTGATATAGGGAAAAACAGCAGACCTGTGCATTAACAAGTATGCAATAGGGATAATGTTATTATGCACCTATATTCCTATATATATCTTTTACCAAGATGTTAATAAACTTTGTAAACTTATTATGTTTCTTTATTTAATAAATATGTTTATTCTATTCTTTATTCCCACAAGCAATCATATGGGAATTGGGGGAAATATGATAGGGAAAGGCAGTAGACTGGTTCCCTCGAATTAAGTAGGCCACGCCAAATGGAAGGAATTGTCTTAGTTAGATGTTCCTGCCATTTGTGGGCCAAGGGGCAAGTTGTCTTAGTTGGATGCTCTGAGCTCTTGGGCTTAATTGGGCTGAACAGTCTTCTTCAATAACAAGGGTTCCCTTGAATTAAGTAGGCCACCCCAAGTGATGTAATTATCTTAGTTGGACATTCCTGCCATTTATGGGCCAAGGGGCAAGTTGTCTTAGTTGGATGCTGCGTGCTCTTGGGCTTAATTGGGCTGAACAGTCTCTGGGCACCCTTTGTGGTTTTTCTTCTCCAAACCCTACTATGGTTGATTATGGGAAATGGAACTATTGGTGGCTTGGTTCCTAAAGTTCAAAAGCTATTGCATGATTCATCTAAGTAGGTTAAGATGATTATTGATATATATGCTCTTATATTTAGAATTATTGATATGATTCACACATCTTTTGAACACCTTGTGATGTCCACTCCCTCAATCTTATGCTACAAAAGGTTGGCATCAAAATTGACTAGATCAAATGTGTATGATGATATGATGACATTGTCATGTCCCCCATTTAAAACCCTAATTGTGATGATCCTTTTTACATCATGTGAAGTCTCTAGAGAGACAAAATTGCAAGATCATACATGAAGAGACTACGATATATTAGTTAAAGATGTTAAGTATGAAAGACGAGCATTAATATATTTTACAGTCGAACAACTGATCCATATGAGGTTTGGTATTCTTCAATAATTAGAGAAGATGATTAATTAAGCATCGAGCAAATGATACACATGCGCATCATGATCCCACAATACATACCTTCTCAGCAACTATAAAGGAGCATCGATATATTAAGTCGATATTGTCTTAAAGCTAGCGAAGATTTTCACTATGTTTTCATCACCGCCAAAGATGTATAAATGTCTCAAAGTCATTGAGAGAAGGCTGACACGGCTTACACAACAGCAAACAAATATCAGAATGGAGAAAGATACACGTAACAAGACATAAATAACAATCACGATAATTGATGATAAAGGATAATAAGCATATTAAATCGACAAGGAGTAGTCTCTTCACCAACACTGCTGACCAAGGCCAGATCAAAGCTCATTGCATCCTACAGAACGGTTAGTGTTTCCCAAACTGACTGTGGGCAAGGATTGATATCAGGAGAGCAACTTAGAGAAGTTGTGATAACGATAATAGAGATTATTGTGACTAAGCGGCAGCAAATGGAGACAGTGACTATAATAACCATTATTGTGTACGCAGTACCGATTTGTATATGAATGAATAACATCGTCTAAGCAAAAGGAATATCGACTATGTATGAGTCGGCGACTATGGCTAATAATTGATTAGTCAGAGGCAGTAATAAGCAAAAGAATTGTATGTGAAGGAACAGCGATTACCATACTAAACTAATCAATTGTATGGAAGTAATAAGCCATCGATATTATGAGAAGCAATTATAATACTGCATGTGTTATGAAAAGGCCTGATTCGGGATGGTAATGACAGCAATTACAATACTAGTAATTAAGCAAGAAAGAGTTATCTTAATCGATAGAGAGGGTAAACAATATTAAGTGTTAATAATCAGCAATAAATAAAAGGACACAGTATTAACAGCAAATCACTAGTTCGGAGGATCTGCAGACTAAGTGATTGCTTAAGGAAAGGATGCAATTATCAATGACAAGACCAGTTAATAATACAAACTTCATCGGTTTATGAAGAGTACCGAGTATGAAAAGGCATGGGATATATTCCTGCCATAGGGACTCTCTAATCTACCAATAGATAAAAAAAGGACATTCATAATCCTCCCTTCAGGCATCATCAAATTAGATGAGGAGGTGAGATGGTATCATAAGGGAAGAACATATACACGGCATGAATTATATACGTGATTTATAGAGCTAATATTTAATTTGTAATATGTGGTACGGATTTTCGTACATCATAAGATTATTCTATTTGCATAAGTAGGCTGATTCTGCACATCTGCATAGCAAGGATAATTCTGTATACATCTGCATTCATAAGAAATTCTGGTACATCTGCATACCTCCAAAATTAATATGCATTTCATGATTATATGATTTAGCAATAATATGTGTATTGGTGGTCCAATGACTTGATATAGAAAGTATATGTAAGATATCATGCTTATTTGTATTTTCTGACTGCTGTAATCAACCATGGTAAGGAAACTGAGGTAGTCACCGTTGGGAAAACAGTGATGAGGTCCCCTTCTAAGCATCTCACCTCATGGTTGTGACCGGGGAGTCTCCATGAGGCCAAAGGGGAACAAAGTGGACTGCCTTTGGGCTTAGGAAGGATAGACTTTTGGGGCACCCAGCTGTGAATGATCCCCACAGCCCTTACCATGGTAAATAGGTGTTCAATCATTTGAAACCAAACTAGGAGTGGCGAGATGAAGGAGAACGGTGATAGGACCCCACACTAGGTAGCCCACCTCATATGAATGGCACAGGCCACATGAGGCCAAGGGGGATGGCATATCCGCTCTAGGGCCTAGGGTAGGAGGTTTTTGGTGCACCTCATCAAATCACCCTACCTTATGACATCTATGGTTGGGTCACCTTAATGTTAACTTTAGCAATCTATTAATTTGATCGTATTTGTTTTTAAAGAAGTCTAACTATGAATTATGATTATAAATAATATATTTGTGCTGCAGGGCTTCAATCAAACTGAAAGGTATCTCTTAAACCCTACTTGTTTGGCAAAAATTATGATCTATGGTAAAATTTGGATACTCATAATTTGGAGACATTACAGACATCTAAATGTTCAACCACCACAAGTCTCAAGGCATAAACAAATCATTCTCCAAAGTGGAGTTGTTGAAGATGAGTAAAGCATGATTGATAATTTAATTTTTAAACCTAATTATGTTTTTTCTTTATTTTAATTTACAAATAATTTGTTGAGATTTGTTTGACCTCCAACACAATGATTGTTAGGAATCTAACATAGATACATATCTAAATAAATTAAGAGAGAGAAAAGCTATAGAACCACAAATGAAAAACACAATTGCAAACTAGAGAATCCAAGAGATATGCAAATGTCAAGATGACAAAATTGCATTGGAAGCTCACAAAGAGAAATTACATAAAAAGGTGAAAATGCAAGCTAGGTAGTGCATTTTTAGACTTAGGGAAAGAGCAATGGTGACAAGTCCAACCAATTCAAAGTGACCACCAAGCGGTCTTAAAATAATAAGTGTAACTCCCTTGTAGGATGATACACCTAAACAACCCATCCACTAATTAAACTCACTTTATTAACCTGAGAAAGCTTAATAAAACTGCAGGAAAAAAACTATGCCTTAAAGAATAATAAATAGCTCACTACATAAGTAAAAAGCTACACAGAGATCCCCCCCTTAAGTGTAGCTCAGGTAAGTGAAAAGATGGACCCAACAAATGAAGCCTAATGAGGTACCCATGCACAAAAATATCCCCTCACAAAGAGAAGTCCCCTCCCACAAAAAGGAAGTATGCCCCCATAAATGAGAGATTATGTGTGTGAGTGGGAGAGAGAGGACCGATTAAGAACCCTCCAAAGAGGACAACTATCACACACCTAACAAAGCTTGCAAATAAATGAACTTGCTTTCAATGAAATATGTGTTGAAGACATTTCGATCTGCTCTAATATTGAGCAATACTAAAGATCAATAATGTGATCATGCATTAACTCCCTAATGTAGAACAAATGTATCTCAATGTGTTCGGTCCTCCAATTATGGACTGGATTCCTTAAAAATTTGGTTGCACTTTGGTTACCATAAAAGACGATTGTGAGCTTTTAAGATGGAATAATGGACATAGTGAGAATTTTATGAAGCCAAAACGCCTACATAGCGACATTAACTACTCTAGAATACTCAACCTTTATAGATGAAAGGGAAATAGTAGACTGCTTCTTGCTTGACAAACAATTTGGACCAAAACAAAGTAAGAAGCGATATCTTGAAGTACACTTGTGATCCTAAGAATCACCCACCCAATCTAAACTTGTATGCCCCACCAAGTCAAAATCTATGCCCACTGCATATTGAATTTCATAACTATGAGCACACTAAACGTAGTGGAGAATCTACTTCGGTGCTTTCCAATGCTGCTCAGGTGACTCCTACGTAAATCAAGAGATCATGCCTACAACATATGAACGATCCTTGTGCAAGTCAAGTTGATGAGACTCTCAACAAGTTGTTAGTACAAAGTGTTGTCAACCAAAGGTGAAGAACACTTGGCCTCTTGTTTGACCCTTGACAAAAACGGTGTTGGTGTAAACTTTCAGTCAATTGTGCAAAACCAGGAGAGCATATCAAGTGCTTACTTAGGTTGTAAAATGAAGATAATAGAAGAAGACTAAGTGATCTCAATCCCCAAGAAGCAAGACTGTTGATGTTTTGTAGCTTCTGTCAGATAAATCCTATGAGACTATTGAATATATATATATATATATATATATATATATATATATAATGTGAGATATAATATATATAGATATATATCTAAAATGGTATTAGAAGAAGTTAATATAATAATGATTCAAAGATATTACATGTGTGTGTGTGTATTTGTAGCTACATAATCAATTGTCATTATATTAATCTCATAATAATGAATAGACATGTCCCATGAAGGGGCATGTCCCTCCTAGCCTCATTCTCAATATAAATGAAAGAGAGATTGCTGCATTTGGAAAACACATACAACATACAGTGCTATTACATTTGCAGCTATCCTAAAACTTAACATGTATCAGAGCCAGACTACAAATGTAAGAGAGTAGTTTGTTGATGGTGAATGTGTGACTGTCTCAGAAAATACAGACTCGGTACAAGGACCATATCTCACAAATCCACTGTTGGATTTTGTTGAATTTTGGATATGTTGGTGACAAACACATTTTGAAGAATCTCAGCCGAGAGATTGGAGAGAAAGTTTGGATTTCAAAAGTTATGATGGAATGTGTACGGGTCTATGTGAAATTCTTGAAAGCAGCTTTCATTAAAGAGATATATTAATTTGTTATGATCATGGTCAAGCATTAACAAAGAAGAATGTATTTGAGGAAGGTTGTCTCTTTCTATAAAGAAAGAATTAATTATAGAGTGTCACCTCTCTTGGAGCAATCAAGTCATTTCACAAGAAGACATGAGAATTGTACATTGTGGGGGGAATAATAACCAATGTTGCATTCCCATTTGAACCATCCTTAGTGGGGAGATGATTCAAAGAGGAGATGTCTCTCAAATAATCTGAGGTGTTTTCTGATTTGATGTATGTGGACCCTCATTGGAGCAACTTGTATCAAGGATGTTGATGCGCAGATAAGTATTTATTATCCTTGAGTATTACTTTATCTACTCATTGTAGTATTTCTCTTATTTGTATTTCTATATGTACTATAAAATCTATTTGCCTTGATCTTTTTCGGGGATGCTCTTGCAGGAAAAGAAGATTGATATCAGATTCAGAGGGAGTCTGACACTTCAGAGGTAACTTTGGACGAGGAGCTCAGCAGATTGGTATCAGATTCAAAGGGAGTCTGACAGTTTATCTTAAGAAATCTTCGATGAAAAAGATCAAAAGATTGATATCTTCTCAATGAGTTCTTCTCTGTGAAAGAAGTTTGAGGTGAAATCCCTTATTTCGACCCTTTGTGCTGAGGCATGGTGGATGTCATATGTGTGACTATATGAATTTAATGGGCCTACCTCCTATGTACATCATAAGGAAGTGACGACTTCCAAATGATTATCACTTGTATTTGCAGAAGTTATTGGAAGGTGATGATCTTACAATAACTTAAATCATGATATACATTATTTATAATGTTGAAACAAATCATGATGGATTAAATCAACAACTAAGTGTTACATGTCATTAAATTGACGGTCTACGAGTTGTTTGTATAGATATATCTTGTAAAGCAACAACTTGTTAGATGTCATTAAATTGACGGTCTATGAGTTGTTTGTATAGATATATGATAGTTATTTGGTGAATATCATGTGTTGATATTTTGCAGGCCAGTACCTTATTGAGTACTTGGTGAATATCATATGTTGATGTTCTAATAGGCCAATACTCAAAGTATTTGGTGAATGTCATGTGTTGACGTTTTGATAGGCCAATACTCAAGATATCAAACGTGATATCAAATGATGGAAATCTTCTATTGTGATAGACATCTTATGATGGCTGAAACAGATCATGATAGATGATATCTTGCATGGTGGATTAAGTTCCTTAAACAGATCATGGCCTTCTATTGTGATAGGCATCTTACGCTGGTTGAAACAGATCATGACAGATGATATCTTGCATGGTGGATTAAGTTCCTTAAACAGACCATTACCTTCTATTGCGATAGACATCTTATGATGGCTGAAACAAATCATGATAGATGATAAGTGTTCCTATGGTAAGGGTACATGTGCACATTACATATAGGACATTTCTGAGTTATGGTGAATATCATGAGACTTGATATTCTTGGTCAAACCATATCTATGATATCATATTGAGGTGATATCTAAAATATTTTTTGAGCTATGGTGAATATCATGAGACTTGATATTCTTGGTCAGACCACATCTCTTGATATCACGATGAGGTGATATCTTCTCTCTTAAAAGTAATGGATCTTTTCTAAATTGCATTTTGATGGATTTTATCTTCCCTAGCAAAGAGGGAGTGTTGATGTTTTGTACCTTCTATCAGATAAATCCTATGAGACTATCGAAAATATATATATATATATAATTATTATATTAATTTCTCCTAATACTATTTTAGATATATATCTATATATATTATATCTCACATAATTATATATATATATAATTATGTGAGATATAATATATATAGATATATATCTAAAATAGT
>MU223966.1:1000144-1011851 GCA_018584345.1 Thuja plicata | reverse complement strand
ACTATTTTAGATATATATCTATATATATTATATCTCACATAATTATATATATATATAATTATGTGAGATATAATATATATAGATATATATCTAAAATAGTATTAGGAGAAATTAATATAATAATTATTCAAAGATATTACATGTGTGTGTGTGTATATGTAGTTACATAATCAATTGTCATTATATTAATCTCATAATAATGAATAGACATGTCTCTCCTAGCCTCATTCTCAATATAAATGAAAGAGAGATTGCTGCATTTGGAAAACACATACAACATAGAGTGCTATTACATTTGCAGCTATCCTAAAACTTAACAAAAACAATAGGCCCAAGTTTTACATCAAATAATGAGCGCAGATTTCACTACCTGAATGGTGCATAAGTGATTCCTTGTGATTAGCAAGTCATCAACATAGAGAACCAAAAATTTGAGAGTATCATCTTGCTACATGATATTTATAGTCCATATTGGCATACCAAGCCTAAGGGACTTGTTTGAGGCCATTGAGACTTTCAAAGACAATAAACAAATGAAGGATCTTGTACAAAACCTTGTGGTTGACATATATCTTCTCTTGAAGGTCATCATGCAAAAAAACACTCTTCACATCCATTTGATGAACTTCCCATTGGTGGGCTGAGACATTAGCAAGGACAAGCCGAGTGGAATTCATTTTGACAATTGGTGCAAATGTCTCAGAGTAGTCAATCCCAAGAACCCGAGAGAACCTTTGGCAACAAGTAACCCTTATGCTTGTCAATCAACCCATCTGCAGCAAATTTTGTTTGATGATCCACTTGCACCAAACAAATTCCGTTCCCTTAAGAAGGGGAACTAGATCCTGTAGTGTATAAAGTTTGACTCTCATGGAGGAATATTAAGGTTCCTCAAGAGTAAATCTTATATCCCGCACTCAAAAGAATCATCTATTCTTAAACAATTTGATTATCCTTATTATTACAACTACAATAAGTAACTGAAAAGCAAATTACAAGTTTACAATATGAAATACTTTACTGTTACAAATTAATGAAAATACTTCACTACTGAAAATCAATTACAGTGTAGTAAAAATACTGAAAAATGTGTTGGTAAACAGATTGTTCTTTTCAATTTAACTCTCAAATGCCCAAATCTGTGAGAAACAATTTGATACCAACAATTGGATAATCTATCACTAGGTTGATATATTTCCTCTGAATTGAAAGGTACAGCTCCCTTATGAATGATATTCAATGAATTTGCTTTATTCCTAAACTAACTGGGTATGTTCTTAACCTGAGAACGGAAGAGGAAAACCAAGGCAGCCCTAGACAGAACTAACTCAGGCAGTAAATTCAGTTCTAAACCTAGCCAACTCCAAGAATTCACATTTCCTATGACTCTGCGGCATTGGTAATGCAATATGAATGCTACTTATGCAAATGCAGTGAAACTGAAATGAAAATGAAGGTTAAGTAATCCCAATTTCTGTAATAGGAATGTCTGCAAATACTACGATCTACAACCCATCCAGTACTTAACACAAGATGCGAGATAATGCCCAAAACTGAATACAATAATACTCTGATTGATTATAAACAAAAAAGTAATAACCAAATGCTCTGATTCAGAATAAAACCCCTTTGTATCGAACACAACAAATAAGAATACTCTGATTTTATTTGCTCACAACCTCTGTCAAATCTATTACAAAAATCAGAACTTTCAACCTCTAATGTTATGAAATAAAATGCATAAAATAAAATACTGTCTCCCCTCTACTCCAGCACTTCCTACTCTTGCAGAAAAGAAGAACCCTTCTTTCGAAAAAGGATTTACAATAAATAACATTCACTAGCAACCGTTCAGCTTCTCTCGGTGACTTTTCAATTTTCATAACTGATTCTTTCCTCGTTTTCTATTTGAATGTGAAGGAATAAAGTATTAAAATCTTTATTTGATTTCCAATCAACTTCCTCCTTTAAGACTTTCCGGCTCCTCATAAAATTACTCATATCTCTTGATCTTCCAAAATTTCCACAACTCATTACTCGTGATAATTTTTAATGAATGGGCATAATTATTTGACGAGTGTCATTATCCCCATGACTGTGTCAAATTCTCTGAATCTTCATATACTCCAATGATACTAATGAATTTCTGCATCTTTTAACTGTCTTCTTTAGACACACAATACCGGTTCCTTCAAAACATAATTCAATTTGACATTCTTGCTATTCTGGATAGACTCTTACACAGAGATGAATAACTTTTGAACCGGATACAAACACTTTGACCGCTCTCGTGAGGATGGCCGCAATTAGTCTAACACCAACATACTTGAATCTTAGCAAGATCCAACAGTTAGTTTGGAAGATAGAACCCCCGCACTGGGACTAAGTTTTTCAGCAATCTGTAATGCGAAGAGCGTAGCGGAAAATGGATTTTCCACTACACATTACTCACCATCTCACTTCTCCATTGGGGAAAATTGGAAAAGAGCTTCTCCCAGCAATAAATGACCATCTCACTTCTCCATTGAGGAAAATTGGGAAAGAGCTTCTCCCGGCGGAAAATGACCATCTCACTTCTCCATTGCGGAAAATTGGAAAAGAGCTTCTCCCAACGGAAAATGACCATCTCACTTCTCCATTGTGGAAATTGGAAAAGAGCTTCTCCCGGCGGAAAATGACCATCTCACTTCTCCATTGCGGAAAATTGGAAAAGAGATTCTTTGCATTTTGGACAACCTTGAACATGGAAACTTCATAGAAGCATTGTTAAGGGAAAAAAACCAAGAACACATTAGGGGAATCCTTCATGGGTGACGACTTTAAAAATGTTTTAAAATGGTGTACTGAAAGTGCGCCTACAGCTGGCTCTGAATGGGGATTATGTGCTACAAAGTACATAAAGAATCCAGCATCTCTAGCAAAAGACAAGTGCCTTATCCATTGGGCTATAGGGTCTAGGCAAAAATGAGAAATCAAAGAGGTGCTTGTTGGGAGGGCAGAGGGGAGCAAGGCCAAAACCAAAACTGAAAAAAACCGGAAACACAAAGCTGGGAAAAACTAAGCTAAGCACACCAAAACTGCGGAAACCAACTTATTTATAAACATGGTAAGGAGGCCTCACCAAAAGGGAAGAGAGCATGGAGAACTCGCATGGCCATTGACTGGCAAGGAAAAATATGAGCCTTTCCGGTAAAGTGGATTATGCTTCAACAAGCTGTACCAAAACAAAGACTTTCTGATAGCCTCTTTATTTCTGAAAACAAACTACCATAGTGCAAGAAATTAGTGACCCAAAAATACTTTCCAAACAACCAGGCTCCGTCATAAATTCCCGACTCATCTTTATCTTTTTGAATGTAAGATTCAGGACCATTTCCAACTTCAAACTGAAACAAACATCTCTCAGATATCTCCAAGGAAAACATCATATCATCTTTATCATCCAAACACTTGAGACTACCATAATCAAAAGAACTTCCAGCATCCATGACGTTCTCAGTATACAGATTTTCTTTTTTTAGCTTGGGATAAATCTCGACTAAGATAACCTTTCATTTAAGACAGAGATATATAGGCTTGATCAATACCTGAAATTTTGACAGGAGCACTACCATTAACCGACAAAGAGAAGAATAAGCCTTTCCAGAAAAATGGATCGTGCTTCACAAGACTGAACCAAAACCAAGACCTCCTGACAAACTCTTCATTCCTGAAAGCCAAACTAACATACTGCTGAAAATTAGTGAGCCAAAAACATCTCCCAAACAGCCATGTCTCATCATAGACCTGTGATTTTCTGGAATCCATCTACACATTACTTCTGACACATTCTACCATCCTTTGTTGAAGAGAATAACAATCACAAACTTCTGAAAATAAAATTGCAACGAATATTCACACATAACTTTCAATGAGATCATTCTTAAGGAAAATCCCAGTAGATAAATTGAGATTGAAAAAATCTGAATATCCAAATGATTCTGAAACAGATATTATATCATACTCACATTCATCACAATCATTTTCAGTAGTAAATTCAGAATCTAAACCGGGACTGAAATAACATAAATCTTCTTCGCACATAGGATCAATCCAAACCGAACTAACCTTATCATTCTTTGTGGCCATCAATTCTGAAAAATCTTTATCCAAATCTAAAACCCCAATGCTTAAATCAGTTGCAGAAGAAGACTTACATTTAGCCGGCACCAAGACTTGATTAACTTCTATTTCATAACAGAGAAAAATATAATCCAACTTTTCAACTTTTTCATGATGCTGCAATATTTCGTTAGCCACAGAAAATCCTTGTACAAAATATGTTCTTGCATCCGCCTTTCCAACCACATTCTCAGACTTGGAAGAATTCTTATCAAAACATGCTTCAGTTTTATCCTCAATACATATTTCATAAAGAAGATTCAACTTGACAATCTCTTCAAAAGAAAATGATTCTAAAACATGCTCATCATAAACTTGTGCAGATTGAAAATCATCCTTACTATTATCTTCTTCAAACTTGAAAGTTTCATATTCCGCTTGTGCATAGACTAAAGGATGATTTTCATAAGAAACTTTATGCAGAGAATCATCACTATTTTTATCAAACTTGAGGCTCTCAATATCAGGAGCAAAAGAAAGCAAGGGAAAATCTTCTTTTTTTATTTTGCTTACCATTTCTTCAACCATATTTTCAGATTTGGCAAAACATGATTCTATTTTATTTCCAATACAAAATTCATCAAGAAGATCTACCATTGCATTGTCTTTAAAACAAATAGATTCTAACATAGGATCATTACAAACTTTTGCAAATCGAAAATCATTTTTGCCATAATCTTCAACGAAGTCAAACTTTTCATATTTCGGAAGTGTATTAACCATAGAATGATTTTCGAAAGAAACTTCATGCAAAAGGTTGTCTTCATTTTCCTCAAATCTGAAGCTTTTAATATCAGAAGAAAAAGAAAGCATAGGCAAATCTTCTTTTTCAATTTTGCTTACCAATTCCTTGCCCCTGTCAAAGATGCCTTTCTCCATAGAAATTTTTCCTTCCGGAAACTGAAGTACTTGCTTTTCAAGAACAAAGCAATCTTCAGATATGGTTTCCTTACTGAATTTTCTTCATGCATATTTGCTGGAACAAATTCCCCTTTTCTTTGGTCTTCAACATTAAAATATCTTTGAATCACGCAGTTCAGCATCAGGGCAGATTGATGATCTTCGGAGAAGCTCAATCCTTTCTTTTCAGTTTTATTAATACTTTGTTTAAAAGCAGTCCAAAGAAATTGTCGATTTGGATCACTTTCAGCATTTATCTCTTCGGCTGTAGGCATCTTTCTAGTTTTCTTTCTTGGCTGAACCTCTTGTTCGCTCAAGACTGAAAAATTATAAGAAACAAGGTCATGTGGAACTTCTGAAACTTCATCATCATCCACCTTCAATTCTTCACTTAACTGCAACACTCTTTTCTCGCAATGTTGCAACAATTTCATTTTCACTTCCAGCTCTTTCATCTTATGATACCTGGCACAAACACTTCTCCATAAAAGAACTGGTGCATGATCTTCTTCAATGCTCAAATTTATTTTTCTCCCGCGAATAATGCTTTCTCTAAAAGCATCAAACAAATCATGCAATACTAGATCATGCGTTTGATGAAGTTCAATAAAAGAAGGATCTAACCTTCTTCCTTTCACAACTTTTATGGGCATGGTCTTTTTCAATTAGAGTCGCCAATCTCCTGCAAGTAGAGATAATAAAAATTCTGAAAATGAAAGCATTGGACTCTTCAACCAAAAATTATGAGAATCAAAACAGAGTCGCCAATCTCTAGCAGAGATAATTAATAATAAAACTAAGGAGACAATCTTCAGCACTAATCTTCTTTTCCGCCTCCCCAGCAGAGTCGCCAAAAAACTGTTGGTAAACAAATTGTTCTTTTCAATTTAACTCTCAAATGCCCAAATCTGTGAGAAACAATTTGATACCAACAGTTGGATAATCTATCACTAGGTTGATATATTTCCTCTGAATTGAAAGGTACAGCTCCCTTATGAATGATATTCAATGAATTTGTTTTATTCCTAAACTAACTGGGTACGTTCTTAACCTAAGAACGGAAGAGGAAAACCAAGCCAGCCCTAGACAAAACGAACTCAGGCAGTAAATTCAGTTCTAAACCTAGCCAACTCCAAGAATTCACATTTCCTATGACTCCCCGACAGTGGTAATGCAATATAAATGCTACTTATGCAAATGCAGTGAAACTGAAATGAAAATGAAGGTTAAGTAATCCCAATTTCCGTAATAGGAATGTCTGCAAATACTACGATCTACAGCCCATCCAGTACTTAACACAAGATATGAGATAATGCCCAAAACTGAATACAATAATACTCTGATTGATTATAAACAAAAAAGTAATAACCAAATGCTCTGATTCAGAATAAAACCCCTCTTTGTATCGAACACAACAAATAAGAATACTCTGATTTTACTTGCTCACAACCTCTGTCAAATCTATTACAAAAATCAGAACTTTCAACCTCTAATGTTATGAAATAAAATGCATAAAATAAAATACTGTCTCCCCTCTACTCCAGCACTTCCTACTCTTGCAGAAAAGAACCCTTCTTTCGAAAAATGATTTACAATAAATAACATTCACTAGCAACCGTTCAGCTTCTCCCGATGACTTTTCAGTTTTCATAACTGATTCTTTCCTTGTTTTCTATTTGAATGTGAAGGAATAAAGTGTTTAAATCTTTATTTGATTTCCAATCAACTTCCTCCTTTAAGACTTTTCGGCTTCTCATAAAATTACTCATACCTCTTGATCTTCCAAAATTTCCGCAACTCATTACCCGTGATAATTTTTAATGAATGGGCATAATTATTTGACGAGTGTCATTATCCCCATGACAATGTGTCAAATTCTCTGAATCTTCATATACTCCAATGATACTAATGAATTTATGCATCTTTTAACTGTCTTTCTTTAGACACACAATACCGGTTCCTTCAAAACATAATTCAATTTGACATTCTTGCTATTCTGGATAGACTCTTACACAGAGATGAATAACTTTTGAACCGGATACAAACGCTTCAATCGCTCTGGTGAGGATGGCCGCAATTAGTCTAACACCAACATACTTGAATCTTAGCAAGATCCAACGGTTAGTTTGGAAGATAGAGCCCCCGCACTGGGACTGAGTTTTTCAGCAATCTGTACTGCAAAAAGCGTAGCGGAAAATGGATTTTCTGCTACACATTTCTCACCATCTCACTTCTCCATTGCGGAAAATTGGAAAAGAGCTTCTCCCGGCAGTAAATGACCATCTCACTTCTCCATTGAGGAAAATTGGGAAAGATCTCCTGGCGAAAAATGACCATCTCACTTCTCCATTGCGGAAAATTGGAAAAGAGTTTCTCTCGGCGGAAAATGACCGTCTCACTTCTCCATTGCAGAAAATTGGAAAAGAGCTTCTCCCGGCGGAAAATGACCATCTCACTTCTCCATTGTGGAAAATTGGAAAAGAGATTCTTTGCATTTTGGACAACCTTGAGCATGGAAACTTCATAGACGCATTGTTAAGGGAAAAAAACCAAAAACACATTAGGGGAATCCTTCATGGGTGATGACTTTAAAAATGTTTTAAAATGGTGTACTGAAAGTGCGCCTACAAAATGCTAGTCATAAAAAACCTGTGATGACTTGTTAAAGGTCTCAGCCACGGACACCAGCAAGTCTCACAGACATCTTCATGTTGTATTGTCATTTGACTTAGACACTAAACAAAAATGTTTTGTACAACCCAAAATAGATTCTTATTCACACAGAAATGCAAGAACAAACTCGTAGCAAACATAAAATACTCAAGGCGCAAAAATGATAGTACAACTAATATAACTAACTATTCAAAATAAAAAATAAAAATAAAATAAAGTTAATGGCAAAAAGAACATTTTAGTAAAGGTGTAACTAGATTATGCTTCTCTTTATGGTGAAAACTACGCACAAAGAGAGAATAGAAATATGTTTTGAGTTAGCTACTTGAGAGGCTTGTCTCCATCAAATCCCAGTTTGGTCTTGCATCCTCCATGGCGTCCAAGATTTTGAATAATATTGAAAATAAAAATGTGATTGATTTAAAATGAAAATGCAATGATCAATGATATACAATAATCTATATACACTACCGTAGCCTTTGAAGTTTCGAATGGAAGCACAAAGTGATGAGAAAGAGAAGAAGGAAACAACAAAAGCGAAGCAAAAACACTTAGAAAATGTGAAAAACCTCCAAGAAAGGCGTTGCTTCTACTTTGTTGTTCTTTGCAATCCCACAAAAGTGATAGCCAAAGTGTTAATGTTTTAAACCATCGAGGGAAAAGCCCAGCCACACTCAAAAATAGTTCCTTTATTGAAAAATCAGGAGAATCAATACAAAGCTTCACAAGCTTATACAGAAGAATGACTTCTTCAACAGACTGGTATCACATAATAATCACTAGTAGTATGTCCTTATAGGATTAGACATCTACAGAACATATATTTCACCTTTTTGAACCACGGAACACGTATATAAAACTAATCACACAATGAATAACACTCTGAATGTTATATCGCTGAGCAATGTTATTCAAACTATCTTTGACCTGCAAGCCGCATAGAATCACAATGATCAAGAAGAGAAATATCAATTGCTTCACTCACGATATCATCCCCAAAACGCTTCCAACCTAACACACATAGACTTACGTACTAGCTAAACACAACTCCATGTTACACAAAGAGTTGACAACAGTTACACTTGTCGTTTTGCATACCTCCGAATATAGAAGCCATGCAATCACTATGAATTGGCGACGCTTTGAATTCCCTTCGTAAATGACATGAACGATAGTGATAATGAATGACATGAATGGTAGTAAACATCCGAAGCCACGAATACGAGAACCACCAAAAGACATGAATACAATTGCATCATAAGCACAGAAACATATACATGCTGACAACAAAACTCAGTCGCACCATAACCATAATCTCGGCAAGCATAAGCAAGAATGACAAATATGAGAAAGACAAAAGCTGGAGACAATACATCATCATGTCTCCAACAACACCATCGAAGAGTCATAGAGAATAATTGCAACACACCGTATAACCTTCACAGTTCACAGAGCATGAAAGCATGGTTCAGCATAACCATTTCAGATAACATAGAATTGAAGAGCAATCCACAAAGGAACAGGTTCAATCAGCAACACAGGAGAAGTGATGACTTTCAATCAACTCAACCAAAACAGGTACGAATGATAGCTCCTGATGCTACCAAACATTAACAGTTCCTCTTAGCAAAGGAGATATCATTTACAGTTCTCATGTCATGGAGTGTCTCAACATGACAAACATAATGGCCATATGTGTTAAAAAGAAAAACTTTATCACGGATTCTCTCAACGTGATAGCATCATGGATTCACTCAACATGATGTTCACCATGGCTACTCCCATGAGTGAAATAAACACAAGCTCACATCACGGAGTCACTCAACATGATATTGTCATGGAGTCTCTCAACATGACGTCCACTATGGCTACTCCCATGAGTGGAATAAACACAAGGTCTCGTCACGGAGTCACTCAACGTGATGTTGTCATGGAGTCTCTCAACATGACATCCACTATGGCCACGCTTTCACCTCAAATTTCTCCGTCTCAGAGAAAAAGGCATTACAAGGGCTTTCACCTCAAATTTCTCCCTCTCTGAGAAAAATGCATTACAAGGGGTTTCACCTCAAATTTCTCCCTCTCAGAGAAAATGCATAACAAGGGCTTTCACCTCAAATTTCTCCCTCTCTGAGAAAAATCCATTAAGCTTATAATAAGAACTGAATGTTGAGACTTCCCTCAGCAAAGACCCCCTCTCAGCAGGGGCAACATTCTACTGCTTTGATTATCACAATAAGCTACAGCTGGCTCCAATGTTTTTGACCAAACAATGAGCATTTGAGGCCACACTGCTTCTCGAGCTTGTTGATCCTCTGCAAAGGACTTGGCACCCTTCCTCTGCCACACAAGCTCCCTTTGAATCTAATCGAGCCTAAAGAAGTCCTCCCTCTTCAGCTCATCAAGCTTCCCCTTTATGTAATAAATATTCTCCAGTCTTGACTTCATCTCCAACGTATTAACCCTTTGATAGGTCGCCTTGAATTCTCGAAATTTAATTCCCTCTGAATGTCATTTCTTCCTCTTCGAAGAAACTGAATGCAAAGACAATGTGTATAGGTTCTTCCTCTTCAATGAAGTTATGTGCCATCAACTTAGTCTCATGGCAGCAAATAGAGTCCTCAAATTTGTACATTTCTACTGGATGACTTTCTTACATGATGCATAAAGCTCTTACTTCCTTGAATTCCTTATGTAATCTCTCATCATCCTGTTGTTTCTTGATCCATCCTGGAAGCACTCTTCATTCTTGATCAATTTAGCAATGCCCTTTCAGATTTCGATTTTCATATCCCTTACAGTTCAGTGGACCTAACTGCTACAACAATGGGCATCTATATCTTATCTTGGGAATCGTAGAACATACACCGTATAAAATGCAGAATATAAATCATCGGGTCAATTGCAGACCAAGCTCCATTGGTATACATCCACAGATCGCATGCAACCAGCAACTATCGCTCATACTACCTACTCGAGCATACCCAGAAACTCATATTTTATGACATCTCGCATAGAATCTTCCAAGCATTAACACATGACAACAAATTCCTTCTCAGAAGGCACGAAAGAGAGGTGAATTCCCTCATTCCAATCCCCACCATGCACAACAGTTACGCCTCCTTTTACCAGTTCATTGAGATTACCCAAAATAGGAAAGACTCTCTAACATAAGCGATACTTTTGTTTCAGACAAACAATTAGCCATACATTCTCCTGCTTAAATAAATCTGGTTTTGGATCTTTCTTTTGGACCCGCTCTGATACCGTGTTAATGTTTTGAACCAGAATTTCATAAAACAAAGATCAAATAAATCATGAACAAAGAACACCAGAGATGCCCTGGGAAAACCCTCCTACTCGAGGGAAAAAACCCACCCACACTCAAAAATAGTTCCTTTATTGAAAAATCAAGAGAATCAATATAAAGCTCACAAGCTTATACGAAAGAATGACTTAAAATAATCACTAGTAGTATGTCCTTATAGGATTAGACATCTACAACACATATTTCACCTTTTTGAATCACGAAACACATATATAAAACTAATCACCCGATAAATAACACTTCGAATGTTATATCATTGAGAAATGTTATTCAAACTATCTCTGACCTGCAAGCCGCATAGAATCACAATGATCAAGAAGAGAAATATCAATCGCTTCACTCACAATATCATCCCCAAAATGATTCCAACCTAACACACATAGACTTACGCACTAGCTAAACACAACTCCATGTTACACGAAGAGTTGATGGCAATTACACTTGCCGTTTTGGCTACCACCGAACATAGTGTTAAGAAATGTAGATCTGAAGATAATGTATAAACTAATATGTAGTATAATGCAATTGCCTTGGTGATTGATTGATTCTACAAAAATATATTTGTATTTATATATAGAATCTATAATGAATAGTTGTGACTATTCATTATAGAGAGATGTGGTTGTTGATACTAAATGAAGTGAC
>MU223966.1:975759-995651 GCA_018584345.1 Thuja plicata | reverse complement strand
TAGAATATGCTCAACTATAGATTATGTAGGGTTTATATTTTATCTTCCTTTAATAACCTTGCTGCTTTGATACCATGTTAAGAAATGTAGATCTGAAGATAATGTATAAACTAATATGTAGTAGAATGCAATTGCCTTGGTGATTGATTGATTCTACAAAAATATATTTGTATTTATATATAGAATCTATAATGAATAGTTGTGACTATTCATTATAGAGAGATGTGGTTGTTGATACTAAATGAAGTGACTGTTCATTATACATATCATTTATTAATAACTAATATATATATATATATGAGTTCGTTCCAATATATATTTATCAGAGAAATATATATATTAACAATTATTATTAATATTATATATATATATACATATATAATATATGCATAGTTAAACACGAACGAACAATATGTTAACACATAGAAGCCATGCAATCACTATGAATTGGCGACACTTTGTATTCCCTCTGTAAATGACATGAACGGTAGTGATAATGAATAACATGAATGGTAGTAAACATCCAAAGCCACAAATACGAGAGTGACCAAAAGACGTGAATACAACTGCATCATAAGCACAAAAACATATACATGCTAGAAACAAAAACTCTGTTGCACCATAACCATAATCTCGGCAGGCAGAAGCAAGAATGACAAATATGAGAAAGACGAAAGCTGGAGACAATACATCATCGTGTCTCCAACAACACCATCGAAGAGTCACAGAGAATAATAGAAACACACTGTATAACCTTCGCAGGTCACAGAGCATAAGAGCACGGTTCAGCATAACCATTTCAGATAACATAGAATTGAAGGGCAGTCCACAAATGAACAGGTTCAATCAGCAACACAGGAGAAGTAATGACTTTCAATAAACTCAACTAGAACATGTACGAATGATAGCTCCTAATGCTACCAAACATTAACACAAAGAGCTTCAATAAAATGGCATGCACAATGTGAAAAAGGTTGCTGGTTTCTAGAAATTGTAGAATTTCTTCCATAGTTGCAGAGTCAAGCAATTGAAAAAACAAAAATCAACTTCCTTTTCTCTTTTTTTTTCCAAAATGGCAAGTCAAAAGCATTTTGTTCAATGTGATTGCATGTAGGAGCATTACTTCCCGAATATTTGCAAGGAGGTAACGCTCTAATGGCTATTGAAAGTTAAAACTATTAATTTTCATAGGACACCAATGCATCACGTGGATGTTCGCAAGTACCAGTCCCTTTCAAAAAAAATTGACTAAGGAAGTCAAGAATGTCATGAATTTGCTATAATTATTGGGTTCTGGTGCTAGCATATTGTAATTAAAATGTCTATATCAAAAGGTTAAAGAGAGGACATGATGCAATGTGAAATTGCAAGGTATGCAATGTGAAATTGCAAATCTCATGTATGGTTCCTCTCCAAAGAATGAACTCTTTTTGCATTTCAATATCCTAGTCAAGAATACTAGAAACTTCTCTAAAAGGTTGCGGATCAAAAGTTGTAGCAATGAAGAAATGTGTAGCTTGTTGAAATGATGAGCTTGTTCTTCTAGTGTCTTCAAGATCACCAACCGAGTCATATGTTTGACTACAATCTTTGACAAGCCCAAAGTGTATTTTCCCCAACTCAAATCTAGACGATTAGCATCACTTTGGCTGTCCTTTCCTTCGATTACCCAAGAGGAAGAGGATGTAGTGCATCATTGGGTAAGAAATGAAGTCCTTGGCTTGTTCTAAATTCTAATTTTAAGTTGAGTGCATGTCTTTTCATGCAACTTGAGTGAACTTAAGTTATTTTTAAGGGAGCTTCAATTATTTTAAGTTGGGCATGTCTTTTGAGGCAACTTAAAGTGATGCCTAACCTGGGACTTAAGTTTCCCCTTTTCATGTACTTGAGTGACATTTGAAACATGTGACAATTTGCCTAAGGGGGTGCCCAGCTTCTAGGAGTTGATAAAAGGAGATTTTAGGGTTTTATTGCAAGCCCTTCAATTAAGAGGTTAAGTTTGGAGGGTATAGATTAAATCATATCGTTAGGAGTTGTTATATGACACCCAAAAAGCTCATTTTGAGCTCATTTATGTGATGAAATTTGTTGTTGATGGAGAAGTGATAGGACAAGAGTTGATAGTACTCTCCTCAAAACAATACTTCTTCATCCTAACACTCATGAGTTATTTAATGAATAGCTCATGAGTGGTAGGATGAAGAAGCATGTAGCCCTTGACACCATCTACATACCCAAAACTATAGTTCAGATTTTTATCCTTAAAATAACCTTTAAAAATGACCCTTAAACCCAAGATGAAAGAGAAACAGTACTAACAATTGGAGAGATCTCTATTAAACAAATGATCTTCCTCTGAATTTTAGAGGTACAGCTCCCTCTTGTGATATAATTGTTTTTGGGGTGTACTTTTGCCCAGAAAGCAGTAAAGGTAAACTAACATCTGAGCATAGCTATACTCCATATGCGAAGAAAGATTCAAGTAATGCTTAAAAGAAAATGAATTGACACAAAGTTCATTTCATTACATGATGTGTTAAGAAAGAATAGGGAAATAATCCTTTTCAACATAGAATGCAAAGTTTCTAATGCGAAAGCATTGGTAACCACTTTAAGTAGACAAGCATCATAAAGTATTGTCATAACACAAAGTTTAATTCACAACAAGGAAAAATATGACAAATACACAGCTTTGAACAGACATTTCCATTCAATGATACTTGCAGAGAAATTCATGACACAAAGTTCAATTTATTTCACTACCCAAAAATGGTTGCCTCCCCTTTCACCTGCCTCCTAAGGCCTATAAAAAAAGGATGACAACTGTCTCCATCGCGAAAGTAACAGTCTTAAAAATGACCGGTATCAAGAAAAGATTTTAAAACGAAAACAATTTCATCAACCCATAAATTACTAATTACCAAGATTTCACGCACAGTAAAACAAGAAGATTTAAACAACTCTAAAGAGCAGGATCTCTATTGGTTTCCAACCGTATTTCTATGAATATATGATGAAGCTCGGTGCGCTCTTCCTCTTCCTCCAAGACGAAGATTACTCTACGGTATTCTGCATAACTAGTCATTTCTTTCCATGCCACAAAATGTAATTCAGAAATAATGTCATGCTAGTCTGACTCGGGCCAATTTAAATCTGGTTGCACCACGAGCATAGGTTCCTCATTCCATTCGTCGTTAATTGCAAGAAGTCCCATTCTAGGGAGAATTCTTTGATTGCTAATGTGGAGGAAAATGAACTCGAAAATACCATCACCTATCATTGTAACCAAACCTTTAAGCTCATTTAATTTCGGTAACAAATGATAAAAATTCCCATTTAGAAAATCATGTTGCCGTCTGCATAAATTTACTCTGTTACATTTCAAGATTTAAGGAGTTGTACTTTGTGACATTCGGAAAGATTTTGCATGAAAAGGTGAGCCTTGCAGTTTAGTCAAGACTTCGGAGGAGTTTGGAACAATGTTGGATTATTGGGAAAAATAGTAACTCTCAAACCATCTCGAGTCTTCACCGATATTTGAAAATATTGCCCAACTATGCACATTGTCGGGGAGTCGGTGAAATTGAGTACTCCTGAATTGGTTCCAGGATCGCAAAAATACACAATGGTGTTTTGGTTGTTAAGTCGGAGAGTCGCATAAAATTGGAACTTTTGTACTCGATCGGGGATTTTCTAGTTTGCAGACTTCAAAGAATACTCGATAACCTGACTCAACAAGGGGACTTCAAATTTATCAATGGACATTTGATTCACTAATCGGATCATAACGCTTTGTAGATCCATGGCCTTGCATTTTTCCACTAGAATGTAAATCCTCATCATCGTCACCATCTAAAATGGACGATATAGACTCCTCATCAAGACCAAGAGGATTAAGATCCTCTAAAGAATTATCATCAAGTTGCAAAGTCTCCAAAGTGATGACCGATAGAGAAGTGATAGGAGAAGAGTTGATAGTGCTCTTTTCAAAACGAACACTCTTCTCAATCAATAGCTCATGAGTGGTAGGATGAAGAAGCATGTAGCCCCTAACACCATCTATATACCCCACAGTTATACAAGGCTTGCTTTGTAGATCCATGGCCTTGCATTTTTTTGCTAGAATGTGGACCCATGCGAGGGACCCAAATGCACAAAAGTGTTACACTCAGGGTTTGTAACCAATCCAAGCTTGAAAGGAGTTACCCCCTTCACAACTCGATGAGGAACCCAGTTTTGCATATAGCACGCATAGTTGATGGCTTCCACCCAATATGCTGGTGCCAAAGATACAAATTCTATCATACACTTCGCCATCTCTTTCAAGGACTGATTTTATCATTCTACGACTCCATTATGTTGAGGATTGTAGGGGATTGTGTGTTGTGAATCAATGCCTTCAAAAGCACAAAATTGCTCAAACCTATAGATGACATATTCCTCCCCCCCCCCCCCTATTATCTATTAACAAAATCTTGATAGTTTTNCATATTCCCCCCCCCCCCCCCCTATTATCTATTAACAAAATCTTGATAGTTTTCCCAATTTGTTTCATAACAAATTCTTTATAGTAAAAAGGAATAAAAAATTCAGACTTATATTTAAGAAAATACACAAAGGTGTACCTTGAATTAACATCAATGAATGTTAAAATATATCGAGCTCTATTGAAAGATGATGTAGAAATGAACTAACCAAATCACTACATACTAACTCTAGAAGCTACGAGGCTCTCCAAGATTTGCCCTTGTCAAACTTCTCTAGATACTTGCCAAGAATGTATCCCTAACAAACACCATTGGAAAAAATGAATTATAGGAAAACCTAAAACCATGTCATGCTAAACGAGCTAATACAAATAATGGTAGTTCATGTAGCCAAATAGCTAATGCCACGGATTGATTGCTTCATCAGAATGAGTAAGCAAGGCTATCAAAGGAGAGTCAAGAACAAAGTGAGAAAATTAATAATGCCTAAACTAATTATCTTCATTCCCATGGCAATTGTAGACCCACTATGTAGTTCTCTAGTGATCAATATCTAGAGTGATTCAACTCACTTAATGAAACTTGTGTGGGTGATTAAGTAGATAGATAGGAGATTAACTAACAAGGAAGACACACAGAATATCATGAAATGTCTCATTGCCAACACCTTCCCAAGAATTTCCACTTGTGAATCATTACCCATAAGAATGTCAAGCATAGAACATGGCTCCAAGGATGAATTTCTTGTGTATTAGCCATGTGATGTGAAGCACTTGAGTCAAAAACCCAAGTATAAGGCCATGAAGCTGCTGCAACAAGAGCTTTCCCCTTTCCTTTCCCTTTACTAGAATCTATAGCCTTTGTGGATTCTAATGAATCTTGCTTTGTCGAATTTGGTGTGAGTGAGATGAGGCATTTGCTTTTCCAGCCAATTATGATCTTCATGACCATATTTATTATAAAAGGCACACTTAACCTTTTCCTTCTTAGACTTGTCATATTTAGAGGAAGAAAAACTGAAAGTTTGGACCAACTTTAGAGAGAACAGTTAAATCGATTGTTTGTCTTCTTTCTCAATACCACATTGTTTCAATTACAATTTTATGGATTTTAATTTAGTTTTAAAAGTCCTGAATGGTATCAAAACTGATAGGATCTAACTGGAAGAGTCCATTCTCCAATTGAGGGCCTCTTGATTCATCTTGCTTACTAAAGAGATTTTCCAATGTGGTCCATGCATCATTTGGTGTAGAATTAGATTCAGTATGAAAAGAATAAATTGGCTAATACAGACATGCACAAGGTTCGAAAAGTTTCATCACTTATTATACCATTTTGGTTTTTTTGGGGGCATCTACTGTAGATTCAGTTTCAAGTCCCGTTGTTACCTTATGCAACCCTAGCTTTTTCAAGTAGATTGTCATTTTACTTTTCCATTCAAAATAGTTGTAAGCTATTAGAATAAGAATTGTTAATTGATCCATTTTAGGCAAACAAAAAAAAGATTGTTTGTCAGTGCACAAAAAGAACATATAAAATGCTAGGAAGACAACAAAAGACACCCCACCTTACACAAGTATCTTTTATAATTAGTGCAGCTATAAAGCTTTTACCAAATTACAAAATTAATAAGGCCAAAAATGACCAAAATTTTGATTTTTGATCGAAAATTAATTTGGAATAAATTCTGAAAAAGATGATTGCAGAGCTGTGTAGTTCTATCCAACAAGTTTCTAATGCCTATTTGCTTGTAAAAAATGGGGATCCGGAGCAAAAGTTATAGCCTATCAAAGAAAAATGGAACAACCAGCTTCAACCTACAATATCTGGTTGAAACTGGCAAAATTTCTGATCAGAACCACCCTGGATGGAAAGTATGCTTTGCAAACTTTCTGTCAACTTTTTGTCAACTATTCAACCAAAAGTTATCCAAAAGGAAAAAGAATCTCTATATTCATCTTGGATCTAACAGATATCCAAGGGTGTACACTTTTAATTGCTAGAACCTAAATACATTATTTGTGGCAACGATGTTTAAAAGGGATTTGCAAATGATAAAGAGCTTTAAAAGAGTAATGCAAAGGGAAAATAACATAAGCAAGACAGTATAATATATAAATGTGTCTATTCTGTACATGGGATCCTTTCAAATAAGATATTTGGCTTTCTATCTTCCACTAGCTCAATCTACACCGATATGTAGCTATGGGCATATGTACATAAAATGTTGCAAAGCCATCAAACAGCTGTTCTTCCTAGGGTAACTCTTCGCCTTCTCTTGGTTGAAGCTCAAATATGTTAAAATGTAAGGATCGAGTATAGCCCATGAATTGCCTCTCCCATGGTGGCACTGCCCCTCAAGTCATATGCAGAGCTCTGATCCTCCAAGGACAAGTGCAACATCAATATACGTATTTGAAAGTACAAATTGTTGTGAGGCAGCCTTTGTCATTTGGAGTGCAGATCTCTAGAACCTGGGCAAAGCAAATGAAGACTGGCATTAAGGTAAGGTGTGTCCTTTGATGGAGCCACACTTGATCTATCCAGAATGCTTTTTATCACTGCAAATGATGTATATGGTATCTTACACACTACCATAATGTGTTAAAGTAGACCACAACACAAGTGCATGTTACCAAACGACAAAACAATGGGCAGCAATATCATTAAAGTTGTATTTTAAGAAAACAACTAGACCACCAGCCAAATTATTTAATGTTCCCGAGGGAAAGATTTTCTACTCCTCCATAGACCTCCCACCCACTTTTTATATTGTACAAAAATAAATTATTTCTAATAAAATAATCATACTGGAGAACACCAGAGTAAGTAAAATTAAATAGGCATGTGTTATTATGATGCTTCAGCTTCTATGTCTTCCATTTCAAAAGAAACCTCTTGTTATTGTCCAAGTTAAAGAAATATTTCACCTTTTTGTCATTGCAGAGTCCCCCACCCCTTTGGTCAACAAAAATATCTTTGGTTAGAGATCAACTAGCTCCATACCCCTTTGCTTAATAAAAACAGCTTGGTTTGAGATCAACTAGCAAATATAAACACCAAAAAATGTACGCAAAGCTTCTTTAATCTACCACATGTACATAGACATTAGGAGGTGATCCTAAACCAGGACAGAATCCTTTAAAAACACCTAATATCACTAAGGATTATATCACATTTTTAAGGAACTCCCAACCTGATTGTTGAAAGACACGTGGCAAGAAAACCGCATCCAAGCATATAATAAGGGAACCAAAAACAAAGTGACAGTTCTCCACTCAACGAACATAGAACATAGCAATAATTAAAGTTCCAAAAATAAATACTGGCAAATAAAAAATATCAACTTTACAGAATTCTAGATGATTCTAAGTTCGGAAATCCTGGCAAATACTTTTCGATAACATAGAAAGATTCAGCTGGACTCAAACTTTAAATTTTAAGATGGAAAAATAAAAGAATGGGAGGATCTTTTAAGTGATTGATAAAAATGGTTGATTTACAGAAAGTATGGCTTTTCATTTCAAATACTTTCAAATTGCACATTACTGGTGGAAAAATGGCAGATATATCCCATTGGCAAACATTAACAATAGAAGTATCCCTAAAATCTAGGAACATTCGCTGCAGTGCCTCACCTAGATAAAAACTCTAGAGCTTGAATCACAAAATGAGAACTTAGGATTGTTTACACTTCGACTCCACACCCATCTGCAGAAAACAGCCACAATATTATTGACAAGCTGTTAAATAAGCACTCACCTGAAAAAATCTACAAATAATATGGATAATTGCATTGCAAGAAATCAAATTTCGGACATCCTCCTTTTCAACTAACAAACAACATTAAAACGCAGATAAATAATAAATAATAAATTTACAGGACACAAACTATTTTTCCCAAAGTTTTCACCCAAAAAAATGTTAAATGGAATTTTCAGATCAAAGACGGTTGTGAGGAGTAAAAGGGACATACGGTCTGTAAATGTACGGTACAGTTTGTGGAAAAGATTTCAGCCTGAGAAACAAAAACTCGCATAATCTCACAATTTTATTATTTTTATAATTTTTGAGCTAAGGAAAACGCGGAGCACCGCCTTTCCCCTCTACTTGATATTTACATGATTCAAGACCCAAAAAAGGCAAAAACTTTATCATACCGGAAAAGTTAAAAATCCAAACTTTAAAAGCAGGGCATCCGTTTTCCCTTCTGGTTGACATTTTTCAAAATTAAATTCCATAATCAAAATAAGAAGAAAAAAACTATCATACCGAAAAAAAACACATATCCACACCTGATTAGATATTTCCAAATTGTAATAACTCACTGTATTTGCCTCTGAAACCGCCTGGAAAATCGCTATCGATATAGTCTGCGTGCATTTGTATAGGCAATTTCAGTACAAGCTTGTTTCAGTGGCGGACGAAACCCTGCGTGCACAGTATAGCCGGTATATTCATTCACTTTTAACCTCGTAATTCACTGAGTAATCTTCGATCGGAATTTCCAATGACGTCAATGGCTCTTGTAAATTGAAAATTTCTGGAGTTTTATGCCATTGTCGACTTTTAGAGATGCTAAAAAACGAGTACGTTTGTACCACCTGAATTGTGAGATGTGTTGGTGGTTTTTGTATTTTTTTACCCTTATAATGAAGATTGTAATGAAAATTGTGAAGTGATGATGGTCATGGAGAAGGTTTGGGGCTCTGTATTTATTGGAGGTGTCACTCAAATCATGCCCACTTGAAGGATGGTCCATAATTTCTATTTAAAATATAGTTGCTTTTTTTTTTAAAGTGTTTTTTTTTTTAAGGGAGATATAAGCATCTTATGATAAAAATTGTATTTTTGTGTTATTTGTTTCGAAATATATGTATATTTTGAAGAAATGTCTTGATGCATATATATATATCAACTAATAGCATAATGGAAAAAAAAACTAATGGCATAATTTTATGCAAAGTTGGTGCTCATTCTCTTAGTCTTTGCATATCCATGTATTCACATATTCTCATGCACTTAGCCCCTACCTTATCCTTACACACACACACATATATTTGATATATTCACCTTATCCATGCATTTATTGCACTTATATTTCCTTCATATGGTCATTTTTCACTCGTAGATATGATCATTTGTCCACATGAGGTGCTTTACACAATCACAAAGGTCAACCTCATGATTATGAACTTTACCTTACATTTCCAAAATTCAAATTTAATTGTTGACGAACTACCCCCTTTAATTTCTCACCCTAAACCAACTAAACATGTGTTTCGCAAAATTTCATCCTACATGCTAGCATTTAAATATATTTAACCACATCCACGCATATTGGAGCATCTTATCTCATCCTAGAACATTAAAAGAGTAGTCAATAGTGAAACATTTGGATTGGAGGACTAAAAGGAATAACAAATATGCTTACATTATTTCAAGGCCCTTAACTATTATCATTATAAAATTATACATATTTTTAAGGGTTGACTTAGGAAAATATGTGTTTCCTTATGCCATAATTATAGCCCTTTTCTAGGTATTTTTTAAATGTGAAACTTGTCGTTAGGTATCAAAAAAGAGCAAAGTAAATGAAAAATAACCAAAGAAATAAAAAGCATAATTCCACATTGTGTTGTTGGCAATTGGTGTTGTCACTGATGTCAACCCTCTGGTTGCTTGCAATTGATAGCTTGTTGATATGTGTTATGTTGAATTTTTTATGTCAACCCTCTACTTGTTGTGATGTTGCAACAATGATAGTGTCTTTGACAATTGTTAGCCCTCTACTGATATGGTTATGGTTGTGAAGATGTAAAGAGTTTGTTGAAGGTGGGATATATACCAAATATGATGTTGCTCTAGTATTGGTATGTTACAGAGGACAAAAGCTTGTGTAGATGATTTATGATTGCTTTCATTCTCTATAATTGATGGTTGATGATCTTCTCTATTATGGATGTCCACATACTTGATGTTGATGTCTACAACATGATGTGTTCTCTGTCATGATAAAGATGTTGTGTTACTTATTATGGTAAAGATATTGCTTTGTTGTGAGATGTTGTTGTATTGCTAGTCACAATTGTTGTCACATTGACACAGTAAGATTGGATGGCTACCCTCCTTTGTATTGACAATGATGTGTGTTGATGATCATAGTTGGATTTGAAAGATGATGACAATGATGATATCATATTGAAAATGAGGATTAGAAGCTTTGTCACAAGTAGCTTTGAGATGAAGAATAGAAGCATTGAAGTTTTGATATGAGGATTGGAAGCATGATATTAGTATGGACAATTGTATGATGTTATAGGTTGTTGTAGTATCTCCCTTTTCACTTCTAATTAGGAATTGCTACTACAAAGGTGTTTTAATCATTGAACAACGTTGAAGAGTGTATTTGTAGAGAAGTGTTTTGTTAGTTGTCTAGAAGAATGCTCTACATTCCTTTGTATTTAATGATATGGTCTTGTAGTTTGGAACCTAGATTATAGGTTTGTTTTATGTTGCACTCCTATCTTTTTAGGTCCTTGATATTTCTGCAAATACCTCTTGTGTATGTAGTATGTTGGTAGTTTAGGTGTCTATAAGCATTGGTTTAGAAAATGCTTCACATTTCTTTGCATTGATGTCGTTTATGTTGCAGCTTGGAGGGAAAGCTTATAATGTTTGTGCAGTGTTTAAGTTCAAATTTCTAGTAAAAGAGGTGTACTACAAGTATGTTTTTGGTGATGTGTTTCATAATTGTATTATCCTAGCCTTCTGTATAAGAAGAACTATATGTCAAAATGGTTGCGGTAGCTTGGATCAATAAGAAAACATGAAAATGTTATTGGGAATGATGTTGGATGTTCAAGGAACATCACTTTGTGATCCACATAGCAATATTTGATTGCTTTGGTCCTGCACTATGTCTGGAGTTGGTTTTTAGGATTTTTGTGGCTATTAGCTAACAGGGTTTGTTCTCTTGCTAATGTCATATTCTTAATTGTATTGGATGATGTGTTAAGTCAGTTTTAGCTTGCACCTTGCCATGTGGGGATGTGCATTGAGTGGTTTCAGGTTGACTAAGTGTTTTGGGTTGACTAAATGTATGCTCACATTACCTTGTTCCTAACTTTGGAGGATGTGTGCCAAGAGTGTGTGATGTTTGGGATCACTTTGGATTTGTGCTATAATGTTTTAGGTCATCTTTATCGCTTGGATGGGACCACTTTCAACACAATTATGTTTTGGTGGCTAACTTATTGGTATCGCCCCTTGTCTCTTGTTCTGGATGACCTGATTGATGCTTAGCGATGATCTGGATGTTATAAATAGAATATGAAATTAGTTGCAAAGTGTGTGGAGTGTGTGAGAGATGTGGAATATGCAAGTTTGAGGAAGCAATAGTGTGTGATGGAAGTTGTGAAGTTGCATTGAAAAATGATTGCTTGAGGCGTCATGTCAAAAGCATCTAAATTCTAAGGAGAATGTTGGAAGCAATATCTTGAAGGCTTCTTCATTGTAATACTTTTCATGTATCCTAAGTTAAGATAGTGAGTCTCGACTACAGGTTGTTCTTGTATCTTGCTCGTGGATAATGAATTTTTGTGGCAAGCCATTTATATCTTTTTATCATCTTAAAATGGAAGCACTTCCATTTTGGTAGGTTTAGCACCCTCATTTAGTACACTTGCATATTAAATTTGCATTTTAGGATGCATCTATACTTAATTCTCCATTTTTAGATGAAACTAGGGTTAGGATCCTATGGATCCTCCTTAATTTCCTTCTATATGGCTTTATTTTTAGGTAGAACCTATGTATTGTCTCTCATAATCTTCACCATACCTCCTCTATGGCCTTTGTGCCTCTTCTCAGCACTCTGGTGTGTTTTCTCACCTTCCTAGGTCCCCGGCTGACTTGGGAATCTTACAGATTTCTCAAGGTGACCTGCCTGAAACCTCAGGTTAGGGTTGAAGTCAATTTTGACCTAGGTCAGAATCAAGGTTGACCTTGACCTAGGTCAAGGTTGAGGTCAATTTTGACCTCTGTCAGGTGTTGGCCCCCGCTTTCAGATCCGAAGCTTATTGGGATTCTAAACTTAAAAATAGGTCCCCAGGTTCGAGTGCAGAAGTGTTTTCTCTGATATTTGAATTAATACATCCCCTCCTTGGTTGGTGATTGTAATTGGACCATAATTAAAGGTGAAATTTGAATTTGGGTCCCTTGCATTACCCTAGGAGGTCTATATTGAGATCTATATATAAACACTCTCTTTTGCCTTCATTCTTCATGAAACAAAATCGCGAGATGACATGATGCAATTACGATTATGATATGATGATGATGCAACAAATCAAGAGGATGATATAGAAGGACAAGATATGGTTATGCCTTAATACATACAAGCATTTTTGTGGACAAGCTATTGTGGATCTTCCTTGGAGCAAGAAAGAGTTCTTTCTTCCTTCCTTCTTCTTGGATCTACCATTTTCAACATTCAAGCATTCAAAAGATACTATCACGGGGTAGCAACTACGAATTGTGAGTTTGGTAGGAATACTTTAGCCTTGGGGGCTTGGTATGCTTTCTTTATCATATTCAAATCTATGCATTGCTTTCTCATTTTCAATTCATGTTAGGGTTTTAATCTAGAGGATTAGATCTTGTCATTATACATTCAAAGCTCTTTCTAAGAGAAACACACACATACATTCTATTACATTCGGCTATTCATGGAGGTGGAAACCACCAAAACGAGGGTTTGACTAAGGCAAAACCCTATATAGCCACCCCAAAACCCCCTTTTTCAGATATTTGCAGGTGTTGTTTCAGGAGTTGCAAGTCGGAATCAGACATTCTGTTTTGAGTCAAAATCGACATTCTATTCTGGGTAAGAATCGGAGGTCGATTCTGCCCTAGGTCATAATCAAAAATTCTAGTTCAAAGGTGACATTGACTTTAGGGTCAAAATCATAACTGAGCTAGATCGGAAAAAGATTTCTAGGTTTTGTCTGTCTCTACATTTCTATTCCAGATCCGATTGCAGATTTTCCAGAAACTCAACACAGGCATAAGAAAAATGGTATTTCCAGATATGTTATGATGTGAGGTAGGTATTTTACTCCATTATTCTTTGCAAGTATTTCCATCTTTACATTATTTATCATAACAATTAAATGTAAATGGTTGAATATGGCATAAGGTATCTTTTATATGCAAATATCCATTATTAATACTCTCTTTAGAAGACCATTTAAATTTACCCTTTACATTTTGGTGAACCCGCGATAGACAACTCTTTCTTTTTGGTGTTAGATTTACATTTTATATTAGATCTTGCATGAATATAGAAGTAGATTTCTTTTATGCTCTTACATTTATATTTCAAAAATATTAAAAAAAAATTACAAAATTTCTTTAAAAACACAAAAACATTAATTTTACTTTGTGTTCAACATGTATGACTTTTGTTTTGAATACTTTGATGAAGCTTTTATTGCACAAAAGGATAGATCCCTTAATGAGGTACATGGAAGTGAGAATGAAAATGATCTGAATGAGATCTCCATTGATCCTATTCCTATTTCATCCTCCTCCACAACCTCTCCAATTGACCTTTACCATAGGGTGTGTGCATGGTTACCTTCATGTTCCACTATTTGCAACATTGATGCACCTAGAATGTTATATCCTAAAACTTTGATGATGGTAAAAGGATGTCCTTAAATAACTATTAAGGGTAAACCTAAAGATCCTTTGGATTTCTTTAATAACATGGATTCTATTTCACATGCTTATCGTACACAGAATAATCCTCAACATATTGTTCCAGTTTCTTTACCTCCTTCTCAACCCATGCTTCCTCAAGCACCTAGGTTACCTTCTTCCTTTAAGGAGTATGACTTAGTTAAGCAATTATGTGCTACTCCAGCTAAGATATCTTTGTGGGAATTGCTTCAAACTTCTCCTACATATCATGAGGCTTTACAAAAAGCTTTATCTACTCTTCCTGATCCGCCTCCTAACCAAGAGAATATCAATTCATTTTTGGAGTGCACACATACTATGCCTTCTTTACCTCCTATTGTGTTTTCCAGTGATGATTTACCTTTTGTTGAGGTGCAGAATCAATATGATGCTCTTATGGTTGATGTTTCTATTAATCAGAGTATCATTCGTAGAACATTAATTGACAATGGATCTGGCTTAATGTTTGTAGCATGGATATGCTTAAGGCAATTAAGGTTGATCTTACAACTATTCAACTAGATAATATCCATATTCATGGATTTGATAATATAGCAAAGAAAACTTTGGGCATTATTACGCTACCTATTAAGGTTGGTCCAGTTCTTCTCAATACACCTATTCATGTTATGCCTAGACCTCTCAATTATAACCTTTTGTTAGGAAGATATTGGTTACATACTATTAATGTGGTTCCTTCTACTCTTCATCGTAAGGTTAGGTTCATTTGAAACAATCTGATGTATACACTACATGTGGATGATGCGTCGAATCCTTGCCTAAATGCGGAATATGCTAAGGTTTCTGAACCTATACAACCAAGTAAGGAACTTGAGAAACCACTTGAAGTTAAACAAGTTGAAACTCCACCTTCTTCTTTGACTGGAGATGATTGGGGAACATTGGACTTTAATCTTTCTTTTATGGGAGAATATAAAGTTTTAGATTTAGAATTTATGAAAGAACAAAGTGGGTTTAAAAAACAAGTTTTTACTCCTTCCCCACTTTCTGAGGAATTAAAAAGTAACTTTGTTGTTGCTTCACTTGAAGAAACAATTGAGACAATAAAACTAGATTGCTATGACATTGTGACATATGTCGCTCCTTTAACTCAATCTGATATGGCCGATAGATATGGTTCTGGTTATCATCTACTCAAGAAATCAGGATTCAATGGGAAAGGATGTGGTAAATATGAACAAGTTATACAAATGCCTTTAGACAACGAATTTTATGGTTATACTTATGGGTTAGGATTTAATCCTTATAAACAACCATCGGCTTTTCCTCTTAATGTCAATCATATCTGTGATGGACATTTGAAGTTGGTTAATCCGCTTCTCCTTGACATGGATCAACAACCTAGTCTAGATATTTTTCCTGAGGATGAAGCCCTTGCCTATTTTTAGGGGCTTATCAGGATCTACCTACATTTCATCATAAAAGAAGAAAGCCCTATTATTTTAATAATGAAGCCAATTTTGGAGAACATGATGAACAAGATATTTCTCCTTTGCCAATGGATTCTCCCATACAAAGTAATTTATTAATAACTGAGACTATTGAAGTTCAAGTGGATGTGAATGACTCTAAAAAACAATCAAAATTGGGAAATGTTTGAATCAAGATGAAGACGATCAGTTGGTTTCCCTCTTACTTGAATATAAGGATATATTTGCTTGGACATATTCAGATATGTCGGGTATAGATCCTAAGATTGTTACTCACAATATTATTCTCAAACCTAATGCTAAACCTGTGAAACAGAAAATTTGAAAGATGAATCCAGGTATTGCCTTATTAGTTAAAGCTGAAATTGAAAAATTATTAGGTGTTGGTTTCATCCGCTCTATTGATTACTCCGAATGGATTTCCAATATTGTGGTTGTTTCTAAAGGAGAAAATAAGATAACGATGTGCACTAAATTTTGAGATTTAAATAAGGCATCCTTAAAAGATGATTTCTCATTACCTAATATTGATATGATTGTGGATTTAACAACGGGTCATGCTTTATTGTCTTTTATGGATGGTTTTTCAGGTTATAATCAAATCTTTATCCCTATTGAAGATGAACTTAAGACCGCATTTAGAACACCTTGGGGAAGATTTGTTGGGTCATGATGCCCTTTGGATTAATAAATGTGGGAGCAACTTATCAACGCGCTATGACTTTGATTTTTCATGATTACATTCATAAGATTCTGGAAGATTATGTGGATGATATCTTGGAAAAATCTATACGAAGAGAGGGTCATGTGTTTATTTTACAACAAATATTTGAAAGAATTAGGAGTTATAATATGAGATTGAATCCTAAGAAATGTGCCTTTGGAGTTGATTCTAGTAAATTATTAGGATTTATAATCTCTAAGCGAGGCATAGAGGTTGATACTGAAAAGATTGATGCTATTATCAACAGGCCTCCTTCTAACAATATTTCTCAATTACGCAGTTTACAAGGAAAAATACAAGCCATTCGTCACTTTGTTTCTAACTTAGCCGATAGAATTGTTCCTTTCACTTCCTTACTTAGAAAATATACCACTTTTTCTTGGAATAAGGAATGTAAACAATCCTTTGAGAAATTTAAGGAGTATCTTGCTAATCCTCCTATTTTGCAACCCGCTCAATTTAATAAACCCTCTATCTATATACTTCCGCTACTCTGAATGTTGTAAGTGCATTTTTGGCTCAACATGATAGTGAAGGTAAGGAAAGATTGGTGTACTACATTAGTCAGACTTTACTTGATTATGAAACGAGATATACCAATTTAGAAAGACAATGCTTGGCTTTAGTTTATGCTTGTCAAAAACTCAAGCATTACCTATTGAATGTTGAAGTCAATGTGATTGTTAAATTTGATCCTCTAAAACACCTTTTCTCAAAGACTGATCTCTCTGGCCGTCTGGCAAAGTGGGTGATGTTACTTACATAATTTGATCTTAATTTCATTCTTCAAAAATCAATTAAAGGACAAGCTTTAACTGATTATTTAACTGAAGCTCCTTGTCCTCATTCTGATACAAGCGTTACCTCAATAGAATTCCCCGATGAGAGCAATCTAGCTATTAAGCAAGAGGATGTTTGGGAATTATATTTCGAAGGTTCTTGATGTAAGACAAGTTCTAGTGTAGCCATTATCTTGGTCCCTCTTACAAAGAAATTGATCCCTATGTCGTATAAATTGACCTTTCCTTGTACTAACAATATTGCGGAGTATGAAGCTCTTATAGCTGGTTTACGAGCAGCTTCATCCCTTCATATTAAAAACTTGGAAATCTATGGGGATTCATAATTGATTGTCAAACAAATCAAAGGAGGTTATTAGACTAAGAACGATAAAATGATGCAATATAGAGATTTGGCTCTTGATATTCTTTCACAATTCTCTTCTTATACGATTCAGATTGTGCCTAGGAAAGATAATCGATATGCAGACGCCATGGCAAGCACAACTTATTTGGTTTGTCTCAAAAATAATGCCGAACACTTTCAATTTACTATACATACTCTTAAACACCCTGCAATTTCTAATAAGGTTAGTGCTGATTATTTTAACTTGCATTTGGATGAATGGTATTCGCATATCTTTCATTTTTTTAAAGATAATACTTTTCTGGAATCAACAACAAGGAACATGCGTAATCGTATTAGGAAGCTTGCAGCACGTTATATCATTTTGGGAGATATGCTTTACAAACATTCTTATAATGTTTTGCTATTAAGATTTCTCGATAGAGCCAAAATTCTGATAGCTTTAGCAGAAGCTCATTCTGGTTCTTGTAGGGGACATTTTGGTGGGAAATATCTACTCAATAAACCTCTTAGAATGGGATATTATTTGAAAACTATGGAACAAGATTCTTTTACATTTGTTCCTCAGTGTCAGCAACATGGTAATTTAATTCATGCTCCTGCTCGTGAGCTTCGTAATCAAGTTGCTCCATGGCCTTTTAGTATTTGGGGTTTTGATCTTATTGGAAAAATCTCACCAGCTTCTTCTCAAGGACATACATACATTCTGACAGCTATCAATTACTTTATGAAGTGGGTGGAAGCTATTCCTCTTTTTTTTACTACTATGGATGTTATTTTTGATTTCATCCTTAATCATATTATAGCACGATTTGGTATTCCTTCAATGATAGTTTTAGATTGTATAGTCGGAAAATGGAAGCACTTACATGGTATACTGGTTTAGCCTTCTGGGTAAGTGGTTTGGGGTCATGTCAAGTACCTTGAATGGGTTCCTGACTTTGATCTGGCTTTATCCCCCTATTCTGCCCCATTTCCACTTTTTCCAACCTATTTCTGGCACCCCAGACTGAGAAACTAGAACTTTGGCCTCAGGGTCAAGGTTGAACTTTTTTGGTCAAGGTCAACCTTGACCTTGACCTAGGTCACAATTGACCTTTTCTAGGCCCGGGGTTCAAATTTCAGAATCTCAGGGTTTTCGGATGTTGGCCTTTGGAAAAATTTAATTCCCGCTTTCGGGTTGGTTGTTTCGGACTTCAGGACAACAAATCCTAAATTATATTTAACATATGTCCTCTTTTATGGTCATGGATCCAATTAGAATTTAATTCTCCTATGTCGGCCTCTCTAGAATATTGTGCCCTAATTTCATATAAAAGGAAGCTTTCTCCTCTCATTTTCTCTAAGCATGATTCTAAGCACTGAGACTTGATAATTGCAAAAGCTCAAGACTTGAAGAGTGAATCCCAAAGGTGAAGAAGCAAGATTTGAAGTAATCCAAGTAGCCATTGAAGCATTCATCCATTCTCAAGCATCCATTTTCATCAAGGATATCCATTGGTGGCCATTGAAGGATTCAAGCTCCATGAAGCCCTCTTGTTGAAGATTTCTCCATCTACATTCCTCCAAGCCTCTTCCAATTCAAGAACCCATTCAAGATTGGTGTTGAAGATCTACAAGAAATTGATTGAAGACATCCAACATTCTACATTCTACATTCTACATTCATTTGGTGCATCCATACTTGTGGATTCAAGGATTCAAATCCTCCACAAGGACTTTTACATGAGCAAGGTGAATTGTTTCATTTACTTTATTTATTTCTGCAATTTCAATTATATATTGAGGTTAATTCCAAAACTGGGGTTTGACCAAGGAAAACCCCTCCCACAACAAAAAACCCCTTTTTTCTTGTAGGTACAGGTTTAGAACAACAGATTGGGACGAAGATTCAGATACCCTTTTCGACAAACTTCTGGGATCTGAAAACAAAATTTCAGTCTGAGACTTTTTAGGTTGATTGTGACCTAGGGCGCAATCAAAAATTCTGGAAAATGGTGGCATTGACTTGAGGGTACAAATCGGAACTATCTCAGAACAGAAAAAAGATTTATGTGTTTTGTCCGTCTATGCGTTTCTATTCCAGATTTGGTCTTAGATTTTCCAGAAACACAACACAAACTTCAGAAAACATCATTCTTCAGATCTGCAATATTCAAAGGTTAGTACATTTTTCCTATTCAATTAAGTTAAGGTTATCAATCTATCTAAAACTATTTCACATTCAAATTAACAAATCAAACCGGGTAATTAAGATCTTCCTTCCTTATTCTTGTTTCCAAATGATTGATTCATTTATGCATTGATCCTTCCTCTTGGGTTAATCAACTTGGATCTTTC
>MU223966.1:911725-959206 GCA_018584345.1 Thuja plicata | reverse complement strand
AGCAAGTTTGATTAAATGCTCAATAATTTAGAATCTAGCAATAATGTCTTAAATTCAGGATTTATTAAGACCAAAATATTTGAGAAAAGGGGCTATGGGTTTGTTGGACCATTTTTGGGTGATTACACTTATAATATTACTGATATGAATGGTGTCCTTCTTAAGGAACCTATTAATATTATACATTTCAAACGTTATTATCCCTAATACATCATTCTTTCTTTGTGTATTTATATATTCCTTATAGAATAGTTATGTCTATTTTATAGGTTATGTAATTTGAGTACATTCATAAATAATTTTGTTCTCTCTTTCTGTTAATTTCTGTGTATTGGTAAAAAGTACAGTAATCAATCATAGAACTAACTGGGCAAAGAAATTTTTTCATATATAAACTTCTATGAGTTTGGTACTTATATGACACATGTGCCATGTCTATCAATCTCTATCTCTACACTCTAAGGGTCGATGGTTCCCGACTCTCTCTGATCTATGGTGTGAGGCTAAGGATCTCGGTATGGTAGTCTGTGTGCAGCTCCTTGACATGCTCATCTCATAGTTACGTTCCTGAGCTCTTTGTAGGTCATCCATCAATTTCTCATCTCTCTCTCTGCATAACCTTAGCTCTCGCTAGACGCATGCAAAAATATCCGCATGTCTGTCGGGATCCCTCTGTCCAATAAGGGACTCTCACTTGCTAGCTGGTAGTTAGTAGGATATACATGTATCCTTCAGGACCTCAGATACAAAACTCCTCCACTCCACTATGCTAGCTGCAAAATTCAAACATTTTTTCTTTTCTTTTAGTACTTCTTCTAGAAAAACATTTAGTTAAAATATTCCAATATAATGCATATTTCATACCTGGATCTCCCTCTTGGGCATCACCAAAGGATCTAGATGGTGGGGGCATGGAGTGACTACCCTCTCCATTCTCGCTATGTCTGGGTCTAGGTGGTGGTGTCTCTATGTGAGCGCGAGGAGGTCATCGTGATCTCAATGGTACACCATAGACCACACAATCATCCACACCTGTACTATCGCCTGGGGGCATCTCCTCTACTCTTTCCCCTACCCCATCTTCTTCTCTAAACTATGCTCTCTTATCTTCTCTCTCATCCTCCATAGGATCTCCCCTGGAGATGGGATCCTCCTTGTCTCTCTGATCCTCCTCCCCCTCCACTGGTATGTCACCACCTCGGTGTGTCCTCACTGAAAAACCTAGATCACCTGTGGGCTAGTCATCAGGGAAGATGAGGTGGGTTCCCTGTAGACTCCAATATCTGATATACTCTCTGCTAACGCTCGAATAGGATACATCAGGAACCACCTATGTATCCTTGGTCTCATGTGTCTCTCTATCTATAATATCTGCTATTGTAGGTCAGTGTATAGTGTCGGGTCTCTGATAGTATCTAGTCGGGTATACATACCGAGGTATTGTCCTGGGGACCCCCTGTATTAGACCAAACTATCTCATTACTCTATCATAATAATATGGCATCACTACATGACCCGTAGGACCCTCTAGCATCTTGCGCTACTGTGAGTGTCTCAATTGGTGTCGAGTATCTAGCCATTCTATCATCCGATAGTATGATCTCCATATCACATCAATATCTGGTATACGGTCAGGGCATACCATCCAAAAGAGGATATCCCCATACTGCCTAACATCTGCTAGTGGGTAGGCAAAGGCTCTTAGTGTGCTCACATCTACCGTCACTGGAACACCCTGTAGTCATGTACATGTGTAATGCTCAAACATCTAAACCTGTAGCAAGGTACATATTGTGAGACTCTCCCACTGGTATCTCACTAATTGACACAACTCATGGTAGAGATGGGCTAGCATGTTGTGGCCCCATGAGAAGACAATCTTGTATCTCTCCATCCTGCATATGATATGGGTGAATGGTGCTAAAAAGACTGTACCCTTTGTGTTGGGTTCTACAACCAAAGAGACTATACATAGCATCACTCTCCGTACCAGGGGTGTCAGCCCTGCTAAGAAAACTAGACAGAGTGATTTGGTCTACTCGGGTCCTCATCTATGGTACTCATCCTAAACAATACTCCCCATATGAAATAACCTTAGTAGGAACCCGCCGCACTCTTGGTCTAACAGGCTCACCTCAGACTGGAAGTCGTAGGATCCTACATACATCCTCTAGTGTGATCATGATCTCTCCTGAGGGAAGATGGAAGGAACAAGTATCCTCATCCCACCTCTCTATCCTAGTTGATATCATGGATCGATGGAACCTCATCTGTGGTAGGACTGCTACCCATTATAGTCTCACATCTCTCAATAGTTGTATCTCATCTTGTTGTAGCTAGGACAAGTTCTCTCTGATAGTCAGTAATAGCCCTCCGAAGGGGTGCTCTTGGAGATGGACAAGATATTGTTAGCAAAAAAAACATCATATCAATACTCTATCATTAGACAACTATAATACACACTTGACCAGGTCAAGGTTGACCTTTTTGGGTCAGGGTCGACCTTATCCCTAGTAAGGCTGAGAACTTCCCAGTTATGGTTGATCTTAAAGTGTCAAGGTCGATATAAATAGGTTAGGGTTGACCTTTTTGGGTCAAGGTCAACCTTACCTATGAAAACATGAAATTTCCAATCACAAATATGAAAACAAAGAACTTACCTCAGGAAGTGGCTGTCTGCTAGCTACGCGCTCCCTCAGGATCTCCATGCAGCTTGCTCGAAGTTCTTCTCTCTTCAACATTCTACTTCTTTTTCCTAAACTCTACAAATGGTAAGAATGAGAAGGTAAGTGTTTATTTCTCTTATTTATAGCTGAAAATTAGGGTTTTATTAGGGTTTTATTTGAATTTACTTAGGTCAAATTTGAATTTCCCTTTATATGCTTTTAGATAGACATTCACTCTTTTCATCATAACTTGAGTTTGGTAGCTCTGTTTTTAGTGTTTTCAGTGGCATTAGAATCATGATTCAGATACCTAACCTCTTGAATTGGTTTAGGAAGATTTGGAATCCTTATAACTAGTTTAGAAAAATAAATTTTCAATCAACTGCATATCCAGTGTATAGGTCTAACCTTATCACCCAATTTCACCTTTCAGAATTAGTAAGCCGAAACAGGGGGGCATAAGGGGCTCTATGCACTTCTCAAATTAATCCTAGTAATTCTTAGGTTCTCTATGGATTTTCATTAACCTTGTGTGCTGCAGGTTGTGGGTACTAACAGTTTCTTGCAGGATCTCCATGTTAAGGACTTGGCTATATCCTTTTTACTTTATGATGTTTTCTTACTTTAGCTTGCATATTCATGTAGTGTCATATCTAAGATAAAGTGGGGGATAAATGTATCATCTTAAAATGGAAGCACTTCAATTTTGGTAGGTTTAGAACCCTCATTTAGTACACTTTCATATTAGATTTGCATTTTAGGCTACTTATGTACTTAATTCTCCATTTCTAGATGAAACTAGGGTTAGGTCCTATGGATCCTCCTTAATTTCCTTCTCTATGGATTTATTTTTAGGTAGAACCTATGTATTGGATCTACTAATATTAATTATACCTCCTCTATGGCCTTTGTGCCTCTCTTAGCAATCTGGTGTGTTTTCTCACCTTCCTAGGTCCCCGACTGACCTGGGAATCTTGTAGATTTCTCAAGGTGACCTGCCTGAAACCTCAGCTCAGGGTTGAAGTCGATTTTGACCTAGGCAAAAATTGAGGTCTACCTTGACCTAGGTCAATTTTGAGGTTGACCTTGACCTAGGTCAAGGTCGAGGTCAATTTTGACCTCTGTCGGGTGTTGGTCCCCACTTTCAGATACAGAGCTTATCGGGGTTCTAAACTTAAAAATAGGTCCCCAGGTCCGGGTGCAGAAGTGTTTTCTTCGATATTAGAATTAATAAATCCTCTCCTTTGTTGGTGATTGTAATTGGACCATAATTAAAGGAAATATTTGAATTTGGGTCCCTTGTGCCCTGGGAGGTCTATATTGAGATCTCTATATAAACACTCTCTTTTGCCTTCATTCTTCATGAAACAAAATCGTGAGATGACATGATGCAATTATGATTATGACATGACGATGATGCAAGAAAGAAAGAGGATGATATAGAAGGACAAGATATGATGATTCCTTAATACATACAAGAATTTTTGTGGACAAGCTATTGTGGATCTTCCTTGGAGAAAGAAAGAGTTCTTCCTTCCTTCTTCTTGGATCTACCATTTTCAACATTCAAGCATTCAAAAGATACTATCATGGGGTAGCAACTATGGATTGTGAGTTTGGTAGGAATAATTTAGCCTTGGGGGCTTGGTATGATTTCTTTATCATATTCAGATATTTGTGGAGGTGGAAACCACCAAAGCAGGGGTTTGACTAAGGCAAAACCCTATATAGCCACCCCAAAACCCCCTTTTTTAGATATTTGCAGGTGTTGTTTCGGGAGTTGCAGGTCAGAATCAGACATTCTATTTTAAAATTGACATTCTATTCTGGGATAGAATCAGAGGTCGATTCCGGCCCTAGGTCAGAATCAGAAATTATGGGTCAAAGGTGACATTAACTTTAGGGTTAAAATCAGAACTGAGCTAGATCAGAAAAATATTTATGGGTTTTGTCTGTCTCTGCGTTTCTATTCTAGATCCGGTTGCAGATTTTCTAGAAACTCAACACAAACATAAAAAAAAGGGTATTTCCAGATCTGTTATGATGTGAGGTAGGTATTTTACTCCATTATTCTTTGCAAGTATTTCCAGCTTTACATTCTTTATCATAACAATTAAATGTAAATGGTTGAATATGGCATAGGGTCTCTTTTATATGCAAATATCCATTATTAAAACTCTATTTAGAAGAGCATCCAAATTTACCCTTTACAATCTTTCCCTAAGATATTGAGTCTTGGTTGCAAGTCCAGTAGTGAGCTTTTTGTAATACTATTATTATATTGTGAGATATTCTCATTATGGTTTTTCCGTCATTGGGTTTTCCACATAAATCTAGTTTTCTCTTGTGCATTGGTCTTTTATCTTTCTTTTTTGTTGATTAAAGTTATATGTTTTGGAATTAAATTAAAATCTTAAGATTTTTATAAACTAATTCAACCCCCCCCACCCCCCGATCTCTAGGTGTGTTTAACATTTTCAAGTTTAAATTTGAACTCAAAGAGTGACACTGTGATTACAAACTTTATCTCTAATAAGCATAGATTCAATGTAGGTCCAAGAGTAAATTTTTTTAACACAAAGGTATCATTTCTATATCAACTATAATATAAGGTTGTATCAAATTTGGTCATCATTGAGTGTGAATCTCAACTATCTATATCTACTTCGCATTTACTTTCCTAAATAATTATTGTAGTATCAAAATCTAGCAATCATAGTTGTCATTATTTTATTAGTTTGTGCTTATCTAATTATATTTACTTCTATTATCCAAGTATGACCATAAGGAAATAAAATATGTTTCTTTACATTGTATAAGATTCATCTACGATGGAGATAGGATCACACAATTCACAGTCTACATTAGCAAAGTTTCTTCAATAGTATATGTACTATTCTGGTAAATAAAAAATAAAATACAAATATACATATACATAATAAGATATATTTCATAGGTGAAGTATCATAATGATATAGACTTAGTTACTCAAATGTGAGCATAAGAGGAGTATTTATGAGAAATACTCAAGAAGTGCCTTATCATTTGATAAATAGATGAGTCACTGATTGAATAACTATGAAGGATATTGAGTAAAATATTGCTTACTTGTCAAAGGACATCTAGTGTAATCGCAAATCCCATGTAGTAGGCACGTAGATGGTGTTGAGTTCAAATCTTCTACAATACAAAAAAAATGCTTACTAATAATATAAGACACTTTAATTAGAATCCAACACACGTGGATGAGAGAAGATGATCCTCGTAATGTGACACATGTATAAATCATCACCTAAGCAAGCATAAGAGGATTATTTATGAGAAATACTCAAGAAGAATCCTATCATATAATAGTTAGGCAAGTCACTAAGTCAATGTATGTAAAGGATATTGATTAAAATATTGCTTGTTAAGAATAGAAGACACTTTTGGGGGTTCACCCCGCTGTGTGGCAGTAAAGTCACTTAGCCTTGTTGATAAGGTGTCATATGATCGAGTCCCTCCTCTTCCACCGAGGTTGGCGAAAGATGCCCATCGATGATCAAGTTCTCATAATGGCCCACAACATATGACACCCTCGAGAGCTCCATATTCACCCTCACTGACACTCACGACAATCATTGTTGCTGACTTGGCAGTTTGATAGGTTTGGCCCGCAGCATGATGTTTCTTCGGGAGTTACTATGTCAACTAAAAGGGAGGCATAAGGACTATTTAGGTGATGACAGTTGGGAGACACTTGGTGTTACCGGTGGTTCTAGAGTGATAAGGAGATGTCATCAACGGCTAGAGGTAGATGATTGCATAGGGTAGCAATTTTGGAGTGATAAGGTGATGTTGTCGATGGTTAGAGGTAGATGATCACATAGGGATATAAGGTGATGCATGTGATGTTCCTCTTCAATTGGGAGGTATAAGTAGCTTGTTACTACCCAAAAAGATATATATTCACTAAAAAGGTGTTCATGCCTTAGTACTTGCATTGTAACCCTGGAGATGAGAGACCTCAACTGTGCTCTCACTAGTTCGTAGCTCCAGACAAAAAATGTTTGAATTAATAATAAAATAAATTTCACCGATAACAAAAAATAATAGAAGACACTTCCTATGAATCTAACACATGTGGGGTGAGAGAAAATTATCCTCACAACTTGACATGTGTATAATTCATCACCTTATCACATGCATAATTTAAATAGGATAAATAATTAAATATGTAAAATCATTCCACAGTCAAACACTCCTCATAATGATGATTACTAGCTATGTTTCCTTCTGTAGGTACCCATGTACTGAATAATCTCTTATAATTGGAGAAAAGGAGAAAATTTAATAGGTTAAATGGATTAGCACACAACACTCATTCTCGAATGGATTGATGACCTCAAAATTTCCTTAGATACACTGCTCTAGTAATGGGTAGGTCCACTTCCAATATGAAGATGTGTGGGGGGAAAATAGTCTATGGTAGGATGAACAACACTCAAGTGATGCTCTCCTTCTTATTGTGGATTGTTGAAGACTTGGACAATAAAAATTAGCTTTCATGATTCCTCTTGTTATTGTGTCTTGATGTATTACCTTTGTGCATATGTGACAATTAAATGTAACCATAACTGAGACTTGTAATATTATTACATCGTGTTCAATGTTGACTATTATTTAATTAAATAATTTTTACATACTTAAGTAATACGATGAAGAAATTATCAAAGCAATAAATTATTTTAATTCATACTATTTTCATGCATATGTTTTAACAAAGGAAAATAAAAATAGGTAAGTTCCTTCTTTATAATGAACCAACATATTTGATACATGTGGTATGAGAGCACAATTTGAACACTAGGGCCTATGAGCTTACCATGCAAAATTTGTTAGTATGATATCTCTATGAGAATTTTATTTTCCTTATAAGCGCATAAGTTGACAGAGTGATAACTATTTTATGTGTCTTGAGCATAGAAATGGGTGGATCAAAGGCTTGGAAAAAGAATGAAAGTGCTAAGAAGCCAAAAAAGTATCAAACCAAAATAGAGAAAGTTACGAGTTATTCAAGAGAATCATGGATATCCAAGTTTGTGACCTTGGCTAACACTCTTGAGTGTATTATTTAGAAAATAATAATTAAGTAAAAAAAACCAAACTACTTACCTTAGGTAAACCTAAGAAACCCTTGGTTGTTTACAACTAGCCCATAGGGTGTGACCACAATGCACCTCATGTAACTAAAGAGGAAGTTGTGGAGTGCCTGCATGTACATCCCCTTCTAAGTTTTTTTATTAGACTTTGATGATGAGGACGAACCAGAAGTAGGTCCCCTCTCAAATAACAATATGTGATATAGTACAAAAAAAAGACAAGGATGTAAAACCCACTATTATGAATAAAGATATTTTTGTGTATGTTTGAAATATTTAGAAATTATGCATTAATGATTTTCTTGAATAATATTTTTAAATTAAGCAAAAAAATTAGAAAATATAAAAAATATAAATATACCTAATCTTCTTTAAAATATTCCTGAACATCCCCACAATAGGTAATAATAATCATGACAAAGCTTCTCCTAGGAATAGTGTATTCAACTAAGAATTATTTTCCCTGCCATAAAGTGCATTAAAATTGTCAACCCAGGGACATATACTTGAAATGGAATAACACAATTTGTGCACTAAGTCTCTCAAAGAGTCATATCACTTAAGTTGCAGGAAGGAAAAATACATGAAAGGGACTTATGTTATTGCTACATGAAAGTAAACACACACAACTACTTAATGAAATTAATGCTGACAACTATAAGCTCAACTTAAACCTATTATATCAACCTAAATCATTCACTATAATTATCCCTTCAAGTGCTGCAGGAACATACATGAGTTATAATGTTGCAGGAGGAAACAATAAATTCTACTTAAAATGTTGTAAATGTTGAAAGCAACTCTAACCTAGTCTAATCTAATCCACCTTCCAAGTGGGCCCCCTTGGTTGGCTTTTGCTAACTACTAACACAGAATATAACTCAAAATCACTCCTTCATTATATTTCCAGAAAAATGGATTACATCATAGTGAAAATAATGCACGAAAACTAGAAAGAGTAACTTTGTTGTGCAAATACAACAATAGTATATTATCCCACTAACTACAAACTAACAACCATATCCCTTTATATAGAAGATTGATGTTTATTCAAATCATAAAGATAAGGTCTAACTAATTCATGCCATAGAGAAAGGAGAATGTAACAACCCACAACAGAATATCATAAAGACTGGATAACCACTTCAACAAAGTATTGTCGTAGAGAAAATATAGCAGAGTTATGTTCCTATATTCCTTGAGATGATGGTTCCTTCAATTTAGCAGGCATGTCTCACGGTGTCATAACGGTTCTCCTTGTCACAGCTGTGACTTCATTATTTCCTCATCAGTGTTGTTGATCCACTCTCAAGCCGCTCCTCTTTTCTGCCAGGTTAGTAGCACATGTAGATATATATTCAAGTCAACTATTCAACTCAATCTAAATGTTAGAACACACATTCAAATAGTTATATGAAATACTATGATAGATATATAATATTTAGCAAAATATGTCACTATTATCTACCCATAGGCTTTGGTGGTTCTGACTGTACTTATAGCATGATCATAAGTTCAAATATTTAAAGGTTTCACAAATGTTTTGGAAATGTCCTAAAATAGAGTATAAAATCAACTTAAAATATAGACAAATTATTGCCCCATCATCTGCCCCCTACAAGCATAATGCTTGTCCTCAAGCATTACACTTCTTTGTAATTCCTCTGAATTCTCCAACCTCAGTCTTTCCTCTCCTCCTTCTCTTGAAGGTGTAGTATTCTCCTTTTTTTTTATCTCCCAGAAGTCCATCTTGCAATCTTCCTGCAGATGGTCCAACTTCATAGCATTACTTTCATATAGGGGCCATAGAAGCATTGGTGGCTCAATTTTTAGGGGACACCAGAGCTCACGCCTGATTTGTCTATCTAAATATATATATTTTGGTGCCCAATGAATTGCTGCTTCAAGGTTGAGAGGACTGTGTGGTTCAAATTTCTCGAATACCTCTGACAACTTGTTCTATTTATTTCTGGCACCAACTAGGTCTCTTTGAAATGTAAAGTAGGACATCCCTTGATACTAGGTGTAAACCTCTTCTCTGACAGAGAAAATTTTCTTATTGGTTTATTCTTTTATGCTCCCATAAGTGAGATTAAACCAATCCCTTAGTAAAATATTGGGCTTACTACTTTCAGCCCTCACAGGTAGTGGTTCTAATTTTTCCTGGTCCCTGTAATTATCTAATTGTCTTTCATAATTGGCTTCATTATTTATCCATGACATCAAGGCCCTTAGATGTATGTCTCCAATGTAGAGAAAGGGATTCCACTCAGTCTCTTCTGAAATGATGATGTTATGTAGATATAATTCACAAAGCAGGTTTTGTTGCTAGGCAAGGAGAGTTTGGTACAAACCATACAATTCCTGTGCTGTTTTGAACTCATAATATTTATCCTTCATAGTCATAATGAGTTGAAATAAGAGGAATTACTCTTTCAAGAAAATAACATATACCCTGGGACGAGGCCTGCAAGTTATAATTTGATCAGCCAATTTCAAGGCATGATCCATCTTCTGTTTCTGCCTCTTGAGTTGTTCCTTCAGGTCTTCTATTTTCTCCTTTTGATCATTGATCACTCTTTGCATTTTCTTCCTTTCTTCCTTTCACAAAATATTATAAAAAACAAACTGATTTTAAAGACCAAAGAGAAGGGATTTTTGAGTAGGTGGCCCACTCTCTTTTGGCTGAATATTTTGTCTCCTATGTTCTCTATATGCCTGCTCTAAATAGTTGGTGAACCAAGTTCTCTAAAAAGGAACTAGAGCATTCTGAGAGTGTGAGTGAGCTGATGTTTGAGGTAGTTGAATTTATTCCTCATTTCATTTTTTAACACTTTGACGACTCTCTCTAGGTTCACTCATATATGTGGGAGTCTTGTCATCACATAAATCATTTAAATTTTGAGAAAGATCTAGAATTTTTGGTCGAACTAGGGAATTGTCTGGAACATACTCAACATGGGGTTCTACAACAGTTTTTCTGAAGGAGCAGATTGAATATCTGGGGAAACTTGAGGAATTTGTCCTCTCATCCAAGGACTTCTCCATGTAGGATTCTCTACAACCTCCACAACTTTTTTTCTACTAGATTTCTTCAGTCTTTCTTCTACAGGAGTAGTTGCTGTAGGAGTCGACTTTCTTTTCTTACTTTTTGAGACTGTGGGGTTTTGTAGTTCATTCACAGGAACTGAAGTTCCTTCACCAACTTTTATTTTTCCTATCTTTTGAGAAGAGGTAGGGATATTTCCCTTAGGATAAGGAGAAGGTCTATTCTCCTCAATATTTTTAGGTTCCCCTTCTTGGGTGGTTGTTTCAATAGCTGGCTCGGAGGGTGTTTCTCTATCATTAATGGGTTTCTCAACAGGCTCAACCTGGGGTTGCAAGGTTTTAAAATGAACAAATTCTTCCCATACCAAGGGAGGCACTTCCCTAAGGGATTTTTCAACTAACAATTTAATTAGGGCAGGGTGAGAAACATAATTTGTATTTCCCTTTTGGGTTTCCTCGGCACTAATGCTTAGCATATTATACAAGAAATTTGGAATATTTACTGTAAAACTATGCCTTACATAGCTAAGTAACTTGAAATGATGTGCATGCAAATGGGAAAACCTTCCCTCATAGGTGAGGTACCCTATAATGTGCGTCGTCATCTCATTGAATGGTGGAGGAAGTGACATGTGCTTGCATCCTTGCTTGTTTATCTCCAACGGAGGGTCTGTAGGAAGAGTAAACTGAGCCCGATCTAACCTAGTGTTGTGCTCATTGGGATAATTTTCCCCAATTTTCTAGCAACCCAGTTACTTTTTCTATGGGTTTCTCTGTTTCCACAATCATTAAACCCCATACGGTTGCCTTTTTTCTCCTCGAATGTGCTCATAAATTTTGCAGCTAATTCCTCATCAAATTCTATCAGTTTCAGGAAATACCCAAGCCATCCACACACATTGAATCTCTGAACTACTTCAACATCCGTGAGAAGAATAGTATGAACCACAGGCTTATGGCGCATCAACTACCCTCCCGTTATTCAAAATGCTTTCTTCAAATTTCTGCTATAATTTGTCAATTATCAATTTCCTCTGCTTTGCAATTTCCATATTACTTATTCCCTTTTGAATCAAAATTCCTTATTCCCTTTTGAATCACCCTGAATTTAAGCTTCCAAACCGCACTTTTTAAAACTATGGATTTTTCTTGCAATCTTTATGTTGTATTTTGAACATAAGCAATAATGGCGCTTTCACAGAAGGAATTATAACTTTAAGTGCAAGTTTTCACATAGCTTGGTTATGTCCTCTCAGGGTCACATCAAGTCATAAATCAGAGATATTTGGGAATTATGGTACGACACTTGTGCAAAAAAAATAAAAAAGGCTTAATGAAACAAGGCACAAGTACAGATTTGAATTGACAAATAATATTATGAGAAATTATATGGACAACTAGCAAAGACATGAAAAATCAATACACTTCACTGCCTCCTACGAAATTAAGATAAGTGTCCACACTTGTCACACTTAGCACGGGGTAAGAAATTGGCGTAATGGTTTAATTATAGATATACACATTATTATATATAATTACCAAAATGTGTGTGCTAAAAGTGGAAAGAAACTGATAAGTTATACCTGTCATTCGATTGCTGTTAGAGTAATTATATTTTACACTTATTAATTAAATCACTTCGGTTTAATTAATTAAGTTATTTATTACTCTGTTTTCTTAAGCTATCTCTTAGGTGCATTATAATTAATATCTTTATTAATTATAATGTGCAACCTATCTTTTTTAGGATTTAGGGTTTTGTTCACCTTTATAGGTTGAACCTTGTAAATCTCTTTTTCAATTAACTCGGATCATAATTTTGCTCTCATTTTTGAGTAACTTCTGAGTTCTGCCTTTTGCTTCTTTCTACTTCTCTCCTGTAACAAGTTATTTGCATGCAGGTATTCTTGGCATTCTATGGATTTGTATCTTTCAAATCCTACATGGTATCAGAGCTCCCCTGTTGCTGCCTGTTCTGGTGTTTTTGAAGCAGGTTTTGAGGTTAAGGGTTTCAAGTTTTTGAAGAGTTTTTTTATTGGATCTTGGGAATTTTTTTATTGGACACATTTTGGGCTGAAACTAACCTCACCAATGGATTCAGAGGATTGTTCAGACAAATTTTGATATAAAATTCAACCACCTTTGGGTACCGGAGCAAGTTGTGGCATTTTTTTATGGAAAGAGAGCCGTACGAACCCGGCACACTTTTCAAGGCGTGAGATGCTGAGATTTGAGCGCAGAAGGTACGAAGGTGGTTTTTTTCTACATAGGTGGTTTTGACTACTTAGTGGGTGGTTTTCAGTGCTGCAAGGGGTTTTTTTTAGAATTTTTCAAATTTTAGGCATTTTCAGAATCCACCATTTACAAAAAATTTCATCGGAGCACAACTCTCCTCTTACGCGAGAGCAACATGTGGGACAGTCAGGTCACTTGAACCTTTGTGTTTTTCCTGAGACCACTTCTATGGCTATCTCACCTCATCTTGTTGGGGTTTCTTCTCTTTAGAAGGACTCTTCTTCAGCACTACCAGACCCTCCATCTCCATTCATCGAGCCACCAGGTGCAGTTGTTGAGGATTCTACAGAGGAAACTTATCTCCTCTCTCCTGACAGTGTCAGCACACCTGTCATACCACCTACATTGGGGTTTCCCTTTTAGGATCCTCATGTCTACTCCTTTGAGCATCAGCTTGGCCTTCCAGTGACACCTCATCTTTCGAGGTTACCTCTTCAGTGCTCACTTCCTTTCACTCCTTTTGTATTGGCGTCATGGTGGTTTTTTCATTGATCCAGGGGTTCTTTCATTCTGGGGGGGCTTTGGAGCCTTGACCCTCTCTCATGGGGGGGTTGGCAGCACACATTGTACTTATGGCTTTGAGAGAGTCTCTTGAAGTCATTTTTTGTCTTTTGCTTACTTTTATATCTCTTTTTGGAGAGGATTTTTTCCCACTGGGTTTTCTCCTTTGTCTCTGGTTTACGGATATTTCCTTGTATTAGGTACCTAATCATGCCTTGTTGCTGGGACCCATTTCCTACTTTCATAGTTGTGCTAGGTCAGCTTACCTCCTGAGCTTCACTTAAGGGGGGGTGTTAGAGTAATTATATTTTACACTTATTAATTAAATCACTTCAGTTTAATTAATTAAGTTATTTATTACTATGTTTTCTTAAGCTATCTCTTAGGTGCATTATAATTAATATCTTTATTAATTATAATGTGCAACCTAGCTTTTTTAGAATTTAGGGTTTTGTTCACCTTTATAGGTTGAACCTTGTAAATCTTTTTTTCAATTAGCTCGGATCATAATTTTGCTCTCATTTTTGAGTAACTTCTGAGTTATGCCTTTTGCTTCTTCCTGCTTCTCTCCTGTAACAGGTTATTTGCATGCAGGTAGTCTTGGTGTTCTGTGGATTTGTATCTCTCAAATCCTATAGTTTACGCATGCACAAAAAAGGTGGTGAGAATGGAAGAAGTGTGACATATACATGGGTTATCTTATGTGACTTTTATTGAAAACATAAACATATGGAAAGAGGTGATGATGTGAAGGATGTGTGGGTGAAAGGTAGAGAAGTGGAATGGGTTGGAAAGAAGAATATATAAAATTAATGGATAATAGATCTCTATTTGAAAATGAAGTATTTATTATGAGCATACACGAAGGAATGTTATGTTGAAGCTGCAGGAAGAAGGTTTGCACCCTCTATTGCAGGAAGTATTACCTATTGTGCTTGTGGAGTTGTGTCTCTGAATTGTTGTAGGAAGTCATCCTTGGTCTGGGGTTGATGATATAGACAAAGTTGATGCTCGTTGACCAATAGTTTGAAATGCACTGGATCAATTGTTGTCAGCTGGATTGCTCCATTGTCAAAGACATGATCAATTTCATATGGGCCTAACCATATTGTCTGCATTTTGCCTTGTGTTTCTTGAAATCTGGAATCAAATAGTAGTGCCCAATCACCTACTTGAAATTTTCTGTGTTTGATGTGGGAGTCATGCCATTTCTTCCTCTTTTTGGACTAATGTTCTCATCTCATCAAATTCAAATTTTCTCATCTCATCCAAAGAGTTGAGATGCAACAGACAATCTTGTTGTGCTACAGGAAGGTCAATGTTTAACTTCAAATTAGTACGCAATGTCTTGTGTTTGAACTCAATTGGCAACATGGCTTCTTTCCCATACAACAATTCAAATGGAGTGAATCTTGTTGTTGTCCTCCATGTGGTTCTATATGCCCATACTGCTTCTGAAAGGCAGCTGCTCTAGTCACGACGGCGCAAGTGAATTGTTTTGGTTAGAATTGCTTCAATTTCTTTATTAGTGACTTCTGTTTGACCATTGGCTTGAGGATGGTAGGGAATGGACTTCCTGTGTCTAATGTTGTATTCTTTCATGAGTTTTGTGATCAGATTTGATTTGAATTATGCTCCTTGATCAGTTACAAGCTCTCTCAACACACCATAATGGATGAAGATTTCTTCATACATGAACTCTGCTACCTTATGATCGCGTGCATGATTCATGGCCTTCACTTTCACCCATTTGGTTAGATAGTCTGTGCATACCAAAATGTAGGATTTTCTATTAGATGGAGGGTCTATATGACTAATAAAATACATGCCCCACTTATCAAATGGTGTGACAACCACTTGTGGTTGTAAAGGGTTTTCATATGATTTTGTTGGACGACCCATCCTTTGGAATTTATCACATTTCCTTTCATAATTGGCTACATATTTATGGAGTGCCGGCCAATAATAACCTATTGTTAACATTTCCAGAGTTGTCCTCTTATATACAAAGTTTCCTCTACAGGGTTCATCATGACAAGCATGGAGGATATCATATATTTCATCTTCGCGTACACATCTCCTCATGACTTGGTTTGGACCAGTGTAGAACAATGTATTGTCAATCCAAGAAAATTGGAAACTTTTCTCAATAAGCATTCTTCTATCCTTAGGAGGGAAATATGTAGGCATCTTGTCAGCTAGAAGGTAATTGGCTATATCAGCATACCATGGGCTCTTGACAGTAATATGGAACAAACGTTCATCAGGGAATGTATCATCTATCACAGAGTTATTAGTGTCTGCATTATGGAGTCTTGACAAATAATCAACCACAACATTTTCTTTACTTGGCTTGTCAATTATTGTTATACCAAATTCCTGCAAAAGAAGAAGCCATCTTGCTAGCCTTCTTGAGATGGCAGGTTTGTTCATAAGATATTTGATTGTTGAATGGTCAGTATGAACAAATATTGGATAGCTTGTTACATAATGATAGAATTTATTCAAAGCATAGACCACTGCCAGCAATTCTTTTTCAGTAACTGTATAATTTAACTCTGGCCCATGTAAACTTTTGCTAATATAGTAAATAACATTTTCAAGGTTATTAGGCTTCTATCCTAAGACAACACTTATTGCATAGTCAGAAGCATTTGTATGTATATGGAATGGTAAATACCAATCAGACCCTCTAAGGATTGGGGATTTTGTTAGAAGGGTCTTGAGTTGCAAGAAATATTCCTCCTAGGCTGATATCCACGTAAACTCAGCCTCTTTTGTAAGCAAGGTGTATAATGGACTAGCTATTTGACTAAAATTTTGAATGAGGCGCCTATAATAGCCAACATGTCCTAAAAAGGATCTAACCTCTTTTTTCTTAGTAGGTGTAGGAAATGTAAGAATTACCTCAATTTTTGCAGGGCCTACTTGGATGCCAGCCTCTGAAACAAAGTGTCCTAGCACCACTCCTTGCATCAATATGAAACATTTCTCAGTATTCAAGGACAGGTTGTGTTCTTGACATCTGATCAACACTTTTTCCAAGTTCTTCAAAGATTCTTCAAAAGTAACACCAAATGTGGTGAAATCGTCCATATATATTTCCATGCAATCATGTGATATATCAACAAAAATGTTGATTACAACCCTTTGGAAAGTGGCTGGTGCATTACATAAGACAAAAGGTAACACATAATATGCATAGGTTCCCTAAGGACATGTAAATGTTGTCTTCTCCTGATCATTTGGAGGAATGCTAATATTATTATAACCACTGTATACATCAAGAAAAGAGAAGTAATTTTTACCATCTAAGGTATCTAGGACTTGATCAATTAATGGAAAGGGAAAATGGTCTTTCTTTGTTGCATTGTTCAATTCTCTATAATCTACACATATTATCAATTTAACCCCCCTTTTAGGAACTATTACCAAAGGTGATACCCATTTACTATCATATATTGGATAAATAAAACCAACATCCAGCAACTTGTGTAGCTCAGTTTTTACAATTTCTCTTAAGGCTGGGTTAATTCTTCTCTGAGGTTGGCGGAGTGGTAGAATATCTTCATTTCTATAAATTATGTGTGTATAGAGTTTTGGGTTCAAGCATGTCATGTCTCCATAGTCCCAAGCAAATGATTTTTCATGCTTACAAAGGAGTTGAGTTAGCAATGCTAGTTGTTGTGGTGCCAGTTTACTGTTAACATGAAGATTGTGGCCAAGAGAGAGCTCCACATTAGTTTTCAGATCAAACATTGATACCTTAGGTATTGGGGTTGTAGATATCTCATAGGGTAGTAATTTATGGATGATATCAGGTTCTACTAGAGAAACACAGTTCTCATAGGTAGACAACTGCAAAACAAAGCTTTTAGAAATATCTTTTTCTATGACACAATCATTGGTAAGGATACTTTGAATCACATCATCATCTTCTTGTAATTTTAGGAAGGATTGTCTATGTAACATCATTATCTAAGCATCAAAGTTTAGCTCTTCTTCCTCATCTCCCAAATCTGGCCAAATAGGAGTACTCAAATCTGGTTGTGGTTGGGTAGGAGGATATAATGCCTATTTCTTGATTGCTTGGCCATTTTAAATTGGCATGCTACCTATTCTACAACTAATATTAGCATCAATAGTGGCTAACCAAGGTCTTCCAAGGATAATTGGATAACCAACAAAATTGACCTCAGGTGATAATATCAAGAAGTCAATAGGGTATTCCCAGGAATCCAATGCGACTACTATATCTTCTATTATGTCATCAGGGGTGACAGTGGAACTATCTGCAAGTTGTAAGACTGTTGGAGTGGTCATCAACCCCTCTATAATCAACCTATGCATTATATCCTTAGTCATAAAATTTATAGCTTCTCCCAAATCTACTAGATCATTCTTCACAGACTGGTCATTAATTATAATATCAACAACTGGGCTTCCAGGGTTAGAGTACTTTAGAATGACTATCTTTTCCAACATAATATCTACAAGTTCATCTATAACATGTACTATTTGGGGATCCCTTTTCTTACCTCCAGGATTTTTGAGGCATGCTTCTTTAATGGATTTTTCATAAAGAGGAACATCTTTAATAGCTTGAAATAGTGAAATCTGGATATGCATATTTTTCAAATGATCAAGGATATCAAATGGTGTTTCTTCCTGGGATATAGGTTTTTCCATGCTAAGACTTTGTGGAAAGGGAGTATTAACTTAGTTGTGAACAATGGATGGAATTGGTATATCAGTTGGTGGGATAGTATTTGGCAAAGTGGTTTCTGGAACTAGTGCTGATGCTACAGGAATGTCTGGAACTTCTGTTATAACAGGAGGTTCTAGTGCAAGCAGGGTAGTACTAGATCTTAAGTGAATATCAGTTATCTCTATTGCATAGGTAGGATACTGCTAAGCATCAGTAGCATACATTGGTTGTTTTTGTTTCTTGTTATTAGGATTAGGATGTGGCTGAGCAGGTAATTGGGTTGGCCTTGGAGTAGGACTTGTGGCTGTAGGAGGTGGCATTATTGTAGGTTGAGACACTGGGGGTGGTAAAGGTGGATAACCAACATTTTGAGTAGGCCATTATTGGGGTCCTCTCTACTGATTATATGGTTTCCAATTCCCATGCGATGGCTGCCATTGATTTTGAGGTTGTGGTCATTGGGTTTGTTGTGGGTTAAGCCACTGGTTCTGCTGAGTATTAGGTCATGCATTGTTCCAAGTAGGTTGGGAGTATTGAGAAGGATTTTTATAATTATGGTTCTTCCATTGATTATTATAAGGATTAGAAAATCACAAAGGTTCCTAAGGCATACCTTGTCTTGAAGCCCATGGATGACATTGAGCAACAAAGAACACTTGCTCGTCATCCCCGTCTATTTTCATGTACTCGGTAGGAAGGTGTTGGCTCTCCAAATTTGCTACTAGCTTGCACCCACAATCGCTCTTTTATTTGCGGTAGTGAGGACAATACTTAGCTAGCTATACTTTATCATCTGCATGCTTCTTTTTAGTATTCATTGTATCCAAGTGTGTAGCAACATCATTAATGATATCTTGCTTGAAATCTGACAACAGGTTCAAGATTTCCATCTTAGAAATGCCCAAGCTATTCCCCTTATAAAGTGTAGACAAAAATCCTCTGCCCTTCTTTATAGTGGATCTTGAATAGTTGAGGCATATTTTCATAATATCATCCCAGGAAGATTGGGATATATCTCCTCCAGTCATGAGGTCTAGTGCTTCCAAGAATTTATCGTTTACTCCCCTCAAGAAAATGAGTTTTTGTGAATCCTCCCCCAGTACATGTTGTGTATTTTTCTGTGAGTTGTATAAGAAGCATGAAACATAGTCTTACATAGTTTCATCTTCCTTCTATGACATTCAAAAAAATGTCATCTCCTCTCAAGTCACCCCCCTTGCAATACTCTTATTTTTGCAGAAACAGAGTCTGCATCTCATCCCAGTTGGTTGTTGCATTAGCCCCTAATCCTATAAACCATCATAGGGAGAACTCCTTCAATGTTGCTAGAAAAAACTTTAGCTTGTGGTCATCTATGTTGTAGTCAAAGCTTTGACAAAGAATGTCAAACTCAAACATAAAGGTGTCAGGGTATTTAGTCATTAGGCCATAGAACTTTGGAAGTGCAGCAATGGGTATGTTTTTGAGGTTAGCATTATTGATAAGGCTAGGAAGAGGAAATGGGAAGGTAGGTTGTGCCATCACTGGAGGTATTTGGAAATGGAGTTACTATTGGAAAGGAACATTAGCCATAAGATTATGAATGATCGGTGCACTTGGAATGGAATTGTCAAGAAAACTAGTAAAATTTTTAGCAAAAGGTCAAAGGTCAACTAGATCAAAAGGCTCTGCTTCAAATGAAGATGATGTAGAAAATTCAAGATTTGCATCAAAAAAAGGTAATTCAACTTCTTTAAATTCTTCATTTAAATTGATAGATCCTCTTGGAAGGAACCTGCCATGGTCATCTCATCTTCTTCCTCTTCGATGCATGCAAGTAATTATGTAAACTTGTGAAGCAAGTTCAGGACTGTAAACTACTATCTATAAAAATAGGGAACTATCTAAGAATGAAAAATGACTCAATAATGTCATCAACTTGACACCATCCCTGACAATGACGCCAAAATGAACATCCCTACAATAGGTAATAATAATCATGACAAATCTTCTCCTAGGAATAGTGTATTCAACTAAGGATTATTTTCCCTATCATAAAGTGCATTTGAATTGTCAACCCAAGGACGTATACTTGAAATGGGACAACATGATTTGTGCACTAAGTCTATCAAAGAGTCATATCACTTAAGTTGCAGGAAGGAAAAATACCTGAAAGGGACTTATGCTATTGCCGAAGGAAAGTAAACACACACAAATAATTAACAAAATTAATACTGACAACTGTAAGCTCAACTTAAACCTATTCTATCAACCTAAAGCATTCACTATAATTATCCCTGCACGTGCTGTAGGAACATACACGAGTTATAATGTTGTAGGAGGAAACAATAAATTCTACTTAAAATGTTGTAAATGTTGAAAGCAACTCTAACCTAGTCTAATCTAATCCACCTTCCAAGTGGGCCCCCTTGGTTGGCTTCTGATAACTACTAACACATAATATAACTCAAAATCACTCCTTCATTATATTTCCAGAAAAACATATTACATCATAGTGAAAATAATGCACGAAAACTAGAAAGAGTAACTTTGTTGTGCAAACACAACAATAGTATATTATCCCACTAACTAAAAAATAACAATAATATCCCTTTATATAGAGGATTGATGTTTATTCAAAGCATAAAGATAAGGTCTGACTGATTCATGCCATAGAGAAAGGAGAATGTAACATCCCACAACAAAATATCATAAAGACTGGATAACCACTTCAACAGAGTATTGACCGCAAAGAAAATATAGCAGAGTTATGTTCCTATATTTCTTGAGATGATGGTTCCTTCAATTTAGTAGGCATGTCTCACAGTATCATAACATTTCTCCTCATTGCAGCTGGGACTTCATCCTTTCCTCATCAATGTTATCAATCCACTCTCAAGTTGTTCCTCTTTTCTGCCATGTTAGTAGCACATGCAGATATATATATTCAAGTCAACTATTCAACTCAATCCAAATGTTAGAACACACATTCAAATAGTTATATGAAATACTATGATAAATATATAATATTTAGCAAAATATGTCACTACTATCTACCCATAGGCTTTGGTGGTTCTAAGTGTACTTATAGCATGATCATAAGTTCAATTACTTAAAGGTTTCACAAATGTTTTGGAAATGTCTTAAAATAGAGTATAAAATCAACATAAAATAGAGACGAATTATTTCCCCATCAATTCCTAGCATAAAAAAATTGATTTTTAAAGTGTAATGAGTAAGAAAAGACTAAACATGGTGTGAACAAGGATAAAATTTGGAGGAAGTTAGGATGGTTTAGCTCAACAATCTAAAAATCATATGGCTAAATTAGACAAAATCTTAACCATTCTAAATGTAACTAAGGAAATGTTAGAATTCTTGAAGTAGGAAGTAAGAGGGGTTAGTAACCAATACGAAGATGAAGAAATCTAAGAGAATGGTGAGGATAATAATTAGGATCATAATAATAACCTGAGAGTGGATGGATGTGGTGTTGCTATCAGAGATGAGAATGGTCTTTGTAAAGGGGTGAGAGTGATACCTATTGGTGCTCAATCCAATCATGTTGCAGAGGCTAATGCGACTCTCTATGGTTTGATTATGGCTAAGGAAAAGGGGTGCAAAAAAAAATGGCTTGAAGGTGACTCTTTGAACATTATAAAATGTTTAAATAATGATTCCATCCCTTCATGGACTATACATAATGTTATGCATAAGCCTAATTACCTTATCAAGTATTTTGAGGATTGCATCATCACGCACAACTATAGAGAGACTAATGTTGTTGTCGACTAGGCTGCCAACATGGCTTGTAAGGTTGATTTCATGATGAAATGGGATGACGTTGATGATTTTCCTTTCGAGGTCCAATAATTAATTGATAATGACCGCTCACGGAGCAGGTAGAAGGAGTTTTAAAGTGCCTTTTTAATGAATAGTTTTTATTGCAAAGTGATGTTTCATTATTCCTTTTTTGGTGCGAAGGATGATTATGTGACTTGTCTCTTTATTTTGCATGGATTCTAGGTTTTGCAAGAGAAGTGTTGTTTAGTTCAAAGAATGAGGCTTCTCAGAGACAGTGTGAAGGAAAACCAGAGTGGTAAAATGGGTGGCAGAAAGAAAAGGTTTGAACCCGTGAATTGTAAGGAATGGAAATAAAATAAGGTGGTATGGGGGATTCTTACGAAGGGTGGTGTTGCAAGGTTTATGGAGAGGTTGCATGGAAGAAACCCTGTCATGTCTAAGCAGTTCTTCAAAACTTGGAAGAATGACAAGGTGTTAGTGGGTAACCAGTATATGGAGGTTATGAAGGAGATTGTAGCTGAAGCTACCGGTATGAGTATGGAGGGGCTGAAATTCTATAGAGATAGGAGTATTTTGGATAAGGCTCTAGAGAGGTTCCAAATATGGAGATGGAAAAAAAGAGGCTGGTTAAAGTGGATACTTCCTACCACAACCTAAAGCATATATCTCGACCATGCAGGTTTGTCTTGTATGTTGTTATTAACTACATTACGCTTGATGGTAGATTTACCAGAGCTTATGGCCACCGTTTTATGTTTCTTAACCATTTTAGACATGATGAGAACGTTAGTTTTCCTTTATATCTGTTGAGCTCTTTGGATTTTACTATTAAAAGTATATAGAAGGACCCTCAAGGGGACCACACCTCATATCAGGGATTAATGCTTCTAGTGTTCGACCTCCAGAAAAATAAAATGGTGGAAAAACCCTTCCTTAATGGTAGAGTTAGGGATGAAGACGAGACTTGAGGGGATGAGGATGATGAGCTGAATGATGAAGAAATTAGAGATGATGAGGAGGAGATTTCTGAGGTGAAAATACCAAAAAGATTAAATTTAAGGGGTCTCCTTCTAAGAAAAAGTAGGGCAAGAATGTTGTGGAAGATTCTAAAATGGACGAGGATACTAAAGAGGATGTTGTGAGGAAGCAGGGGAGAAGGATGGTGATAAAAGGAAAAGAGGATATTTTAGTGGAAGTAGTAAAAATACTAAGAATAATAAAAGACCCCGTAAGAATAATATTGTCATTTCTTCTAAGGAGGAATAAAACTATGAGAAGAGGAAGAGCAATGTGGAAAATATTGGTGAGGATATTGAGGAAGATGAGCATTTGGATGGGGATTTAGGAAATTTGGGTGAAGACCAGAACACTCTATAAAGGGAGAAGGAAAACCTGAAAGAAGCCAACCAGATTGCGGATGATATTGTGGGAAGAATTGACAAAGATGGTCTTGGGACTATGGTGACTGATACGAGACTAATGAGGAGAAAAGTGGTGATAGTGAGGTGAGTAAGGGTAAAAATTGCCTTGTGGATTTCTCCTACCCTCTGGGCAAGCTGATGGATGATGTCGGCATGATCAAAGCCCAAATGCATACAATAGTGTGTGATATCAACCTCCTCAAGAAGATGACCATAGGAGAAAAACTAGTTGATGAGTACCTTGAGGAAACGAGGGATGTGGTCAACAATGCAGATGCTTATGCTGCTCTGGTTGATAAGGTTTTTAATCTAGAAAAAATCCTAAAAGAGATGGAGGTCAGGGTTATTAATGGGGATTATGAGGGTAGGCTTGTCACTTTGCATAATAGAATGGAGAAAATATAAGATTCAATGAGGAAAATTGGGGAGCAGAGTTTGTATAGCCTCAAATCCTATTTTGCTCATGCCAAGATCCTGCTTGACAATATTGAGCAGACTAAAGTAGAGAAGGAGGTGAAGAATCTAAAGGAGGCTATGGGACCTAGTAAGTGCACACAAGAGAGCACAAGGAAGATTGATACTAAAGAAGATAAGGAGTTGGAAAAATTGAAGGATTTTGTTGATTAGATGCAAATAATGGTGGTCTAGGCTAAGGACCTGATGAAAAGTATCTAGTTGTCCTTTTCTATTGTCCTATCTTTTTGTTGCGTAGTACTGTTATGTTTCTTTAGTCACAGCCTTTTGTATCTTGGTTGTTGTTTGTTTCCTTTATGCTTTTGGTCCTGGGTGCTATGGCAAAAACTCTTTTATGCTTTTAATGGTTTATCTTTAAGATCTTTGTAAAAGGTTTCAGGTCCTTCAAAAACCTATTTTTACCTAATCAATAATTAGGATGAATGTACACATAACTGAAATGGAGAAGCTAACCAAAATTGTAATAACTAAGAGATTATGAGAGCTCACATGACTAATGAACTAGAAAGAGACATGAAAAAGGTTACACCACCTAAGTTTAATTTTCCATGATTGGGAATGATGCCAAAGCATGGACCACAAATATGGAAAAGAACTTTGAGATAATGAATCATTCAAGATAACATAATCAATATGGGGAGTTTATTGATTAACTTAAGAAGTGTCCACTTGATGGATGAACAAGAAGATGGAATTAGGATTGATTTCTCTAAGGGTATCTTGGTACCAATTCATGGAAACTTGTAAAAATTATAGCTGCCACAACTTTGGTTTAACAAAAAATATACTAATTTTGAGAACTCGAGATGTAAGGTGATATGAAAGTAATAGAATATTGGGTATAGCATCCTGAATTGTAAGAATATACAATTTTGGTCCTTTTCTAGGCCCCATTTTAGTGTCCAAGGCTTCCATGCATCATTATCCTTTTTGCTATGAATCTAATTAATAAATATTTAAACATTTGTCCTCTATTAACTTAATTTACATGTGGGCCCTTAATTTTACACGTGCCTCCTTTAAGTATTTCATTCATTTATCACCTCTTGCATACGTAGGCCATATTCTCATTATGGGTGGGATTTTTTATTTATTCTAAATTTAAAGCTTGATTTCGTGTCTATTTTCAGTATCCTCATTGACCCCCAATTTAATTTTGGGCCCTTATTGGCTAGAATCAGGATCCGTGTAAGGCACATGGCGAGATAGGTTGCCCCATGCCCCGAGAGGCACCTCGTTCCCCATAAAGCTGGCCCAAATTTAAATTGGAGAAAGGCCTTCAATTTTTAGTAGGATATCTGAAACCTCATCGACCTCCTTTGAGTTTTGAGCCTCAAAATGGCTTGGAGAGGTATAAAAGTAATGTTACTGTATACACCTGAAAATGGCCAAAGTCAAACATTAAATAAATTGAAGAAATTTAATTAATAAAATCAAATTTCTTCTATTATATAATTAAATTAAATATTTAATTATATAGTTAACCTGAATTAATTAATTCTTCGCATCAATCAATTAATTCACCATTCAAAAATAAATTCCAACCCATTCACACATAAAATACCACATCATCCATGACTAAAGTATTTAATTCTTTTGAATTAATTAAATCCTAATATCTCTCACCAACTACAAAAGGAAAAAAAAAAAACAAATTCAACCAATTAGAGACAGGGGACAAGCTCACATGTATCACCAAATAGACTTTGCTATCTTACCCACTCAATCTCAACATCTAATCTTGACCATTCATCTCTCAACTACCTAACTTGACCATAGTTAGACATAACAATTGGAATAACTTAGGAAAGTTATGTACTGAGAGGGGAGGGGTGAATCAGTACCCTTAAAATTTTTAAGCATACATACTAATTAGTTACCGAGTTGAATACATTGCATAAAATGAACATAGAGTAAATAAATCAAATCATAAAATCTGTAACACATAACACATATATTTTGGTCACGCAGAAATCCTTTGTTAGAGGAAAAACCTGCGGTGGGGATTATACCCACAATCCTTCACTACTACAGTATAAAGGTTGCTCGGTTAGAGCTACAATGTTAGCTACTTCTGATAGCTTTCCCTGTTAGGAGTATTATACTCGGTTGAGAGTACAAAAGACTTATTCAGTCTACCTTGTTAAAGGATTTAACAATATCTAATCTGAGAGATGTACCTGGTTAAAGGATTTACAAAATATAAAGCCCTGTTAGGGCCTACCCACATATGAGATTTGTACTTCTCTGATTACAAAAAAATTAAATAAAAAATTATCTGATATAAATGCATCAATCAAATATTGTCCAAACTCATTGTGCTCTATAACTCTATTACCTTGTTCTGCACTTGGTAGCTTAGTATCATAAGATTTGCTTCGTTCTGCATACCTCTCCTTCACTTCTCTTTGCACCAACTTTATCAACTCTTCAAATTTAGTAACAATAACATCATCATCAACATCGACAACAACAACAATAACAACAACATACTCAATCTTCAAACTGATCTCTTATATAATTTCCAGGCGGTTAACTGTGACTTAGGCGGTTAACTAGATCTAGGGAAACATGAATCAAAGGTGGAGATTAAGTGGTTAAACTTAGGTTACATCTCCAATGTCATATTCCTTCTAAAAATTCATTGGTGGATTTGCCTCGTGATCATGTCCAATCATGTTTTTAGAGTCCCAATGACTCAACTAACACTTTCCTTGAATTCTGTGCAACACTTCCTGCTCGGTGTCCAGATACAATGTTTCTAAATTTAATTGAAATGTCGGCTCTGGAATAATCGGTAACATACTTGTGCTTACTCGATAGCTCTGTGCTCTCTTCTTAGTGTCTATGAGTTCTCGGTAACTATCTTTGCATGACTCAATATATGTAGCTTGCTTGGTGGTTGATAACTTCTCGGTGCTCGGTGGCTATCTCGGTTTCCTTTATCGACTATGTCTCCTTCATTATACGAATTCCTTTCTTCGGTTACATTCACCGATATAGGGTTTTTTAGAAAACTAATGACAACAAAATCTCTTTAGGATAACAATAACTCACCCCAAAGACCTTGAAAAATCCTATAAATAGTGAGCATTCTTGGTTCACTATCATCCATTGTCATTCTATAAATTGCATTATAGAATTTTAGCATAGCGAGATCATTTGAGTATTGTTATCATGTGAATTTTAGATTGCATCATGTTATTTTAGTTCAATTCATAGCTTAAATTGCACTATTCTTGCATTCTTAATCAATTTCATATAACTTGCATCCATTTTAGTTTAGATAATCATCATATCATATTTTCTCATCTCCTAAGTTGTCACCTATGAATCTTATTGTAGTTGAGTGCTAAATCAATTTAGTTCCTTAGGATTAGAGAGCGATGGGATGCTCTTGAGACATTATTTCATGTTTTTATCTAGTTTCCATCATGTTTTTGATATAATGCTCATACCAATGTCTAATTGAGGTTTGTGATTCATAGAAAATCGCTCACATTTAATGGCGCCCACTGTAGGGCCCGTGCTCCACTAAACTAATTTTTTTTATCATTTTTATTTTTGTAGATTGGAGTTACAGGTTACAAAAACATGATAGAATGGTGCATTTGACTCCAATACCATCAATTTCGCTACTATTTCCATCACATTTGACCCAAAGATCATCATATCTGACAAAAATAACATCACATTTGACAGATATATCTGTGAATTTTCTCTCTATATTGTTGCATTTAAAATATCTAATTTCTGATAACATTCTTGCTTGTAGCTTTTATTAGTTTTGCAAAGTGGCACATTTGATCAAAATTCCATCGCATATGAAATAAAAGAGATCACATTTGACTATTTTTATGTCACATTTGATCAAATTGTCACCACATTTAATTAAGTCACACTTGATGTCCGTTTCATCGCATTTAACTCTCTGTTTCAAAATTTAAAATCCAAAAATCTAATCCATGATTTCATGTTATATAGATGACAAAGATCATTAAATTGAAGAAAATTATCCACAAAAGTCCAAGTTTCCACACAAGAAAAAGTTTGAAAACCCGAGTGGCAGGTATATAAAGAGTAAAATGGGCAAATGATTCAACTAGAATTCAAAGACACTAAAGCCTATGATCGTTATGCTTCTATTCTTAACAAGTATCTAGCTAAATATAACATGGATATGCCTTTGAATAATAATTCTTTCTAATCTCGTTGGTACTAACTTTGTTTCTAGCTTATTGCCAACTTGCCAAATAGCTGAAAATTGAAAATTTGCTAAAAGATTTGCACTCCCTAAATCCTTAAAATCTTCTTTGTGGAATTTCATTTCAATGAAATTGAGTTTGTGGCATTTCAATTCAAAAACATAGATCAATCTAAAAATGACCTTTTTGTGCTTGTGGATCAAGGTAGTAGGAATATGCTCTCCCCTCATTTGGGTGATCAAAATGCCAAACCTACAAAGATCCCAACTAGTTAGATAAGGTCAAGGAATGAATCACTTGATATATGTTCTTGTGGATCAAAAGTGATAGGGATATACTCACCCCTCTCTTGGGAGATCAGAATACCAAACTCCCCTCGATATAATTTTTTTCTATTAAAGATATATGTTTTCATAAAAACTTAGTACATCCAGGTGATGCAAGTATGCCAGCTGTAGACACCTAAATCTGATTAACACATCTAATCATATTTAGTGCCTTCTAGGATATATCAACTAAGTAATTAAGTATTACCTAATTGATCTATGTCATCCCCTAGCCCTAATTAATTCAATTAATTGGCTACAGTCCTGATTAATTATTAAAAGAAACTAATAGCTTAATAATTAATTAAAACCCTATTCCCCTATTATTGATTAAATATGTTATTTATGTAATTAAATTCATTAATATTCCCTTTAACCCCTAACCTAACCTATCCCAACCACCTAACCTTGAGTTCTAACTCAACCCTACCTCTTCACACATGCTAACCTAACCAATCCCAACCACCTAACCTTGAGTTCAAACTAATCCCAACCTCTTCACCCATGCTAATCCTAATCCTAACCCTAATTCTAATCCTAAACCCTCCCTAATGATGTCACATTCCTAATCTTTGGATTAGGAATTCAATCCCTTCCCCAAAGTCGACTTTCTCAATCCATCCTCATCCAAGTGAATTTAATGCTCTTACATCCTCATTAATGCCTCATTAATGCCTCTTACACCCTCATTAATAAACTTATCTTCTAGAGTCTTCTTGGCTCTCTTCCCTAAATGGTCACATTCCTCCCTCTTTTCAACCTAATCATATTGTGACACTTGTCACAATATGAGGCAATTGAAGAAGCATAATCCATGTGCTCTCTTCTAGGGGCATCTGGACCTCTCCTCAGGATTGCATCCTGGCCCTTGATTCCTCACATGTTTTCTATAAAATAAACCTCATTCCTTCACAATTTCATCCACCTTCCATGTAGATTTATAATTCTATTTTGAGAGAAAATCATAAATCTATCTTTTAGAGAAGAGTTATAATGCCAGTTTGAGATCACAACTTGAAGCTTGAAGCACATCCATGAGCACACATCCACAACAAATGGACAAATCCAATGAACAAAATGGAGTTTGAATGAGCTTGTAGGAGGTTTGCACTTTCTTCATTTAACTTATTTCAAGTTTTCATTTTATGTCTTAGCATGTATGTAGTTTAGATTATTAGTTGTTGAGTATTTTGATTCGTCATTATGCTCCTTTACACCTAATTTTCATAGCTCACACCAACATACCAAAATTACCAGACATATATGTTTGAGATTTTAACATACCGCAAATACCAACATATATGCCTAACAACACCTATCTAGCTATATCTGTAATAGAAAAATACTATACAACTCAACAAAAAACATTATTGTCTGCTGCCAAGTTACCACATATACAAAAAAATGGGATAATATGCATCATAAGTTGTCATATTACATCTCCCTCCCTATGAGGATACCATTCCATCCAGCCTTGAAGACCTTCCATCCACCTAAGGATCCTTTCATCCTTTATTTTCTGCTCATAGGGGTGTCTTAAAATCTCTGCAACAAGTATAATTACTCCTGGTATAATAGCAAGTGGAACAACTCTGATTGCTTGAGCCCTCTATTTCCTCTCCTTGTTCCTTTGTTCTTCTAATTCTTCCATAAATTTGTGAAGAGCTATCTTGAATGGGGTAAGCTCCTGATTTTTCCCCATCCAAGTGAAGCCATGAGAGACTTCCCATTAACCAAGCCTTACCATGCCATCTTTGAGCATGTCCTCTAGTTTCTTTTTCTTTAACTTTATGACAACTGTAGCCTACACATCAATTTTATGAAATATGAGTCTCTTCATAAACTTAGTAAGGTTCCTGTATAATCCACAAAATACATTATCATTCCTTAATTTCCATATGTGCCACATGATTAAGGTGGAGAGAAGGGCAAAGAACTTATTAAAAGATTGTTTTAAACCTTTAATACTAATAGACAAAATCTCAAGTAATGAGACATTAGTATTGTGATAAAAACCAAATATATTCTATATCTCTTTAGAAAATGGACAGTCAAAAAAGACATGGATAACTGATTAAGGGAGCTTATAGTAACTACAAATATTTGGGTCACCACTAGGGATCTTGAAATGAAGCCTATGCAAGAGGAGACTCCATAGGAAGCATTTTATTTTTGGCTCTGCAAGGGAAGACCATAGATTGTAAAAGATTCTGGACCACTCATCAGACTCAAGATAGGGATTCCAATAGGTGGTCACATGGGAAATGATGGAACTATAAATAGTAAGAAGGTCATACAACTATTTAGACTTGATTTTGGGTAGAAAGGTACCATCAGATCATCTAAAGAGTAAGTGGCAATTGTTGTCCACATAATAGTCTTTAGGAAGATTAAGGTCTTTGTAAGCATCTTTCAAAATAGAAAATGTCCTATAATGAGATATTGGTAGGTCATAACTAACTTCAGGTCTTTCCATCCAATGAGTGTTTCATTCTGAATGATATCAGCCATACAGGAAATTCCTTTTTTGTTCCACAACCTAGCTAAGCACCCTTGCAACAATGTAATCATTTTTTCTTTGGATTTAAGATTCCACCAAATAGATCTATTGTCACATAGTATATTATTGCAGTGAACCACCTTATTATTAATAATAAACTATTTTATATAGTCCTATCCTTTCCATAGTGATTTGAACATTGTTTATCCTTGCACTTTGAACTCAATCTTCCTACAAGGATGTCATTTAATGACAAGTTTAGTCATTTTATGCCTTTCTTAGGATGACCCCTTATTATATTATTTATGATCAATATTTTCCATGGCTCATCTCCCTCCATAGATTTCACAATCCACTTAGTGGCAAGATAAATTCCTTGGAATCTTCGGTTTTTCAGACCTAGTCCCACATTTTTCTTTTCTATGGTCCACCATTCCCATCTTACAAAATGCCCTTTTTTGTTACCATTGCAATCAAACCATAGATAGTCCCTTATGATATTTTGGAGAAAATTGAACAAATAGTGACAAAAAAGACAAGATGAGGAGTAATAAATTGAATAGGAAGACATAATTTTTTGGCAAACTTGTACTCTTCCTACCATGGATAGGTATTGGCTATCCCATTTGTTCATTTTATTTTCTATTCTATGCTTTACCCATTCCCACATTACTTTTATATTTGGGTTTATGGAGAATGAAATGTTAATATATTTGACTTGGTAGTCTAGCCCCTCCCATCTAAAATTCTATTGGGATAGCCAAAGCGGAGGTTCCTCTGTCCATCCTAAGAAGATGAATTTTTCCATTGATATCTTACTACCTCAGGTTGTGCAAAACCAATTGATCTTTTTCATAAAGGTAATCAGATTCTCAACCTCTAGCCTTAGTAATAATGTTGCATCATCAAAAAATTGCACATTGGTAACTTCTTTAACTTCTTGAATTTGAATTCCCCTAACTCTTGGCAGGAGCAAATCACCTTAGATCAGATAGCCTCGATATAATTTCAATTTCAAATAGTGCATTTAAACCTTATGGGCTTGCCTCCCAATATTTGCCTTATGAGACCGGTGAGAGGGAACAACCCAAGTGGGATACAAAAAAAGCTATGGCAATCCAATCCACTATAAATGCATTCATTCTTAATGGCGCGAGTGACAAAAAAACCTTGAGAATAACCCTCCTCTAGTACTTCTTAGGAATTGTGCAAAATACTATTTTTATGGTGGTGGGAGGTCTCTGTAATGGAGTTTATACTCAAAATTCCCAAATGGAATACTATTTACAACTGTGTTACTATTATCTGTGGTATATCATTTTATAGTACACAAGGGTTGTGTCTCCCTTGGAAGTTACTCACCATATGTATTCCCCTGGTAGTGAGTTGTGAGATTTTGGGATTTCATCACCTTAAATCAAGCATCACTCCTTGAAGGCCTGTTGAAGTGCATAATTTTCTCATCATCTTCGCATGAGATTACCTCTTACATAAGGAGGGACATAAAGCATGAGGGTCAGGAATATCAAGTTCAGAATTTATTCTGAGTATGTGAGCCTATAAATGATCTATTGAAGCCAAATTCTTTAGGTAGCTTTCTTGAAGTATTTTCATATACCAAACCTGTCAAATCATTCAAGAATATACACTAAATTTTGTAGAAAGCTTTGAATAAACAAGTGGTTTAATCTATTTGTCATGTTTTATGGTCTCAAAACATTGGAAGAACTCATCCATTTATAAATAAAACATCGAACGAGCACACAAATCTGAATGTTGATCTGTGCACCCATTTCAGAGTTATATCCATCTCAGTTGTCACAGTCCCAAAATTTTGATAACATGTACCCTTGTTAAACAAGTTGGTAATTTGTTTCATCAAATCAAGTCATTGTGATAGTATTGTCAAAACACCATTAATCTTTGTTTTTGAAGGTTCATCATCAAGGATTCCAGATCCTTCACCTAGAACCCAAGAAATCAAAGTTAATTTTTAACCTTCATCATAGAAATATATCTTTTTTTATTAAGTTAAATAATCTTAGACATAATTTATATTGATCATCCAAGATTGGAACACATAATCATCACTTGGTAGCAAAATTCTATTCAAAATTCAAGAAAACATCTAGCATATCAAATGGGATATTTATTTACATTGATTTCAATCAATTTTTCATGCCAATATGAACTAGATTAGAACTATAATACATGCCAATGGCCTCCTTGGTTCAATAAATTCAAGATCTCAAGAGACAAATTCATGACATAAACTCTAGAAAATGAGCAAGAAATGAACCAACCTTAAGTCAGAAGAAAAATGTCAAATTTGGCACTCCTTAATCCTGCAAACACGTGAACCTAAATACCCCTTGGATAAAAAGTTTAAACATCTTTGGGCCAATCTTATGAATCAAATTTGAAAGAGATTCTTGAAAAAAATCTTATCACATTACCTAAAGTGACTATAGGGGGATGTGAATTCTTTAGTGACTATTGTGTATATCATAGACACAACATGTATAAGACCTCAAATTTCATGGAGTTGAAACATAAGATCCAAGATCTCCTTGACAAATGTATCATTGAAATTGAAGAGCCTAACGAATCATCTTAAAATAAAGAAGATATTAATTCCAAGCATGATCAAAGTCGAGAACCTATGTCTAGCAATGGCTCACATGTAACCTCTACTTCTTCCACCATTCCTTCATCTCCTGAAGCTTCACAACTAGTTACATCGCTTCCATCAAACAATTAACTTAATGATGATACCTTTCATGTTGATCATGTTTAAACTTAAGGGATATCTCCAAAAGAAATCCAAATTAACCCAAGTCTTGATGCAAACACCCCTTATACTTCAAAACTCATCCATCATATACTTCTAGCCACACTCCTATCCCATCCTTAGAATTGGCTTAATGTCAAGAGGACAATCAAACGAGTGAAGAAGCAAGTCCTAACATAAATCAAAATCAAGACATAATTCAATATCCTCCAACATATGAGAAAGAATCCATATCCCTAACATCCTATGATGACCCCATCATACCTTTTCACTTCTTCCAAGATGATACTCAAGAGCAGTGCATCCCTCCACCTCCTATACATAATCCACCTCCCAAGCAAGATCATGAAATTCCTTCCATCCCTACCATTGACACCCTTTCCACCATTTCCAATGAGCCTATTGAAAATAAATATCACAACATGCCTCCCACATCATCCAATGATCCTCTTCCATGTCAAGATCAAATTATCTCACCATCTCCTCATCATAAATCTCCATGCATGACTTAAGAAACCATCATTTCTCCTAATTACCCTCATGATAATAATTTTTCTCACACTCCCATTATTCTTATCAAAGCTATTGAGAATCCCCTTGATATGAATATAAATCTTAAAAGATCATGGCTTTGCATACATGACTCAAACTCAAGATGTTGGTATCCCTCAAAGTCCTACATTCTCCCATCTAAATCTAAATATACACCTCCCCCATCCTCCAAATCCATTTTGGGTCCCCATGTCCTAGAACTAAAGCCTTCAAACCTTCCATCTATCTTTGGTCCTTATACTCCTCCATTAACAATACCTAACCATTCTAGCTCACTATCCACCTACCGTATCAAAAATCAAGGTCAACAAAGGCACACATACTTGAGAAATTTCCAACCACCTATCCAGATGAACCCTCCATATCAGTCCTATCTATCCACGACTCCCACTCCTTTGGAACTATTGTCAATCATGATTTCACCTATAGCGAGATGCAAAATCTAGCTATCATGTTTGAACATGGAAACACTCTCAGGTTGTGGGTATCTTATGGTGAGAGTGAATCTCCGAGATTGAAAGGCCAATTACTTTTGGTATCACGTAAAACTAACTTTGAATGGGGAAAGGGATAGAAGGATGTGCTTGTGAAAAATGAATCTAACTCTAAGGTGATAAACCAAATATGAACTATGTTTTCCAACCTCTCCTACTCACAAAACTCTTAATAAATAACTCTAAATTATCACACCTAAACTAAACATGAGATACATAAGTGTTTCTTATAAAAGGATTGAATCTAACAATTGCATGGAGGAAAACCAACTAGTTCTCTTAGCTACAAATCATTAAAAATCAACTAGTGCAATACAAGACATGTACCTAACATGTATCCTCTCACATCAAATCATGATTGCATGAGAAAAATTAAGGATAATATCTCATGAATTCACCAAATCATCAACCATGACAAAACACAAGAAGTATTGAGAAGGAAATTCACTGCTATATTACTGAAAATGAAGAAGGGTTACTGCTACAAAACCCATAAAATTGGGTCTCAATACAAATTTGAAACATGTCAGAGCCAAAGCTACATGACCTGCCCCTAGAAAAGAATGATTAACCCAAAAAGAGTGAGCCTCCTTGAAAATATTCAAGAGATCCCTCTCTCTGACAAAAAATAAATAAGAATGAACACAAACTAAAGCCTTATAGAAAGGCTTGCATCAAATCCAAAGCCAACTCTACTATGAACTGGACTCGAACTGAAGCTCCACCTTGACTTTCTCTTTTAATTTTGCATGAATTTCCCCTGGGTTAAATTCATAAAGAAATCCTATGAAAGAGAGGTGGAATTGGCAATAACTAAAGATAAATTGCTCAAAGAACCTGTTCAACTGATGGTAACTAAAGAAGAACTCAAACACCTTCCAATTGTCCCATATGTCATGCAAAATTGCAAGAACATCCAACCACTGAAAGTGGACTCTAATCTTGCCCCAAAAATTTAGAAAAATAACTCCTATTTGCATCTTCAATCTCGCCACCTTTCTATTTCACATAAACATCTCCTGCAAATGACATCTGGCATGTCCTCATTGGCTGGACCATTCACCTTAGCACCATGCATTTCGTTACTTGGCAACAATCACTCACCAACTCATGATTCCTCACTGATGAACCATTTGTCATTGTGACCTGACCATTGACCACTCTCTCCAGCTCTCTAATGGTCACTTCTGATTGCCTCAGACCATTCTTCAAAAATTCAGAAATCGCCTTCCTGTTCTACCATTCCCGATCACTTTTTTGCACTTTTCAGAAATTGTCCTATCTTGCTACCATTCTCGATCACTTTTTTGCACTTTTGGAAATTTCCCTCTTTTGCTACCATTCTTGATCACCTTTTTCTCACTTTCTTAAATTTCCCTCTTGTGCTACCATTCCTGATCACTTTTTTGCACTTTTGGAAATCGTTCTCTTTTGCTACCATTCTCGATCACTTTTTTGCACTTTCAGAAATTGCCCTCTTATGCTTCCATTTCCTATCAATTTTTGCACTTTCAGGAATTACCTTCTTATGCTTCCATTAAACCCTTGATCTCACGACCCCTTACTCGCTAGCTCATGACTTCTTTTACTAACTTCCTCCCAACCAAGCGACCTAGAGACTGATTGTCATCACTAGCTCATAGCTTGATCTACTAACCGCCTGCTAACTTTGCAACCTAGTGACTAACTGTTCTCTTCATCTTGTGGTTGTTAATGCTAACCACCTACTAACCTTGTGACTCAATGACTAACTTTTCTCTCCAACTTGTGGCTTGATCCCCTAACTGCCTACTAACCTCGTGACCCGATGACTAATTTTTCTCTCCATATCGCAAATTTTAATGCTAATCACCATCTTACATTACGACCCAACAATAACTGCTTGTGACTTCCATATGCCTCTATCACATGCCACATGTTACATCCTAGTTCATTGCTGATATGCCATGTCATCACCCAGTCACCATGCCACATGTCATTGTAGACCCATAAAATATTCTTAGTTGTCTCATCCATGTCACTGTCTGAATTGCCCAATCACATACCTCACATGCATGCAAGTGAACCAAAAGAGCTTGCTTTTGGTTACTATTTAAGTAAGATTCCACATATAAAAATATAGAATAAAACTTCACAGAGCTAATGTGGGATAAATCCCTTACTCATATCTTGCAAAGACTTGTGCCACTGCTAACCTTTTGTTTATAAGCTACCCCCTGATTAGAACCTTCTCCCCCTTTATCAACTTCTACTTGACCAACACCGACTTGTTTATGCATCTCATTTATTCCAAGTGGATCAAACAAAATGATGGATCCCTCGTATGTATCATGATGAATATGAATATCTTTCTCTTCAAGAATTAATCCATCATCTAGATGGCTACAAAATTCATCAATAATGTTGTAAAAATATTCTTCTTGGATCTCTTTAGCTATATTTTCATGCACATTATAAATATTAGTATTATGTTCTTTAAAACTCAAGAGAAACTGCAGATATACCTTGTTCATTGTGTTGTTGTACTTGATGTTTTCTTTCATCTTCTACCAGATTTGAAACATCAGTATTTTGTTCATGATTCAACACATTATCAGTATGTTTGTTATGCTCTTGCTAATTTAGATCAAGCATCACCTCTTTATCTTTCTCCACAACCTGGAGTATCTCCTAAATAGGTGCTACCTGCATATTAGAATCTTGACAAGTAACCTTTTTTTATTTTTATCGATTTGCAGCTCTGTACTTGTTCTAGGACTTAATATTGGCATATTTTCATCATCTTCATCAATAAAACTAGCAAGCTCACCAAACAATTCATAAAAAACCTCTTCATCTTGTTGAATATAATGAGGTAAATCATTGAACCAAAGAATATCAACATTTTGATCATCTAGGACCATCATTTCATCATTACATACCTTTGTAACTACCTGCAAAAACTCTACCCCATTATTCTGAATCTCATGTCCAAGTAGATCAACAAGTAACACATATGATTCTCCTTCATTTTGTATGTTCTCTACTTGTTGTTCAATATTGGAAATTGAAATATCCTTAATTTCTTTAAGGCACACTATGCTTTCAAAATATTGTTCTTGAAGTGTAAAATCCTTAACCAAATGCACATATGGTACTATTTTCTCTAGAATAAGTTCATTAATTCTAGGGGATGATAACGTTCCTGGATTAACTTCTATGGATCTAGATAATGAGGGATCATTTCTAAGACTTAGAATTTTACAATTATAGGCCCTAGGAGACTTAGCTTGTACTAAAACTAGAGCCTTGACTTTATGGCCCTCTCTTTTGGAAAATAACATCTGCATTCTTTCACGCTCCTTGTTTAAATCCTCCATTGTAAGAGCTAAGCCATTATCAAGACTGACACAAATTTTTTCCAAGGTATTGGGTTGTTGCTCTTGTTCTTTTACAAGGTTTGGCATAGCATCCCTCTGATCATGAATCATGTAATTAACCAATCCAGCCACCACCATATGATTAAAAGGATGCTCATTATGTCGTTGCGGTGCAACTTGAACTAGATGAGAAATTTGTTGCTCATCCGTATCCCGAGATACATTCTGGTGTGACCTCTCATTTTTCTAAAGTGTGAGGTCATGAATCATCATATCTTTTGAGCAACTAGTCCAATGATGTGATAAATTTCAAGCAAAAAACTACTCTTCATCCTGTGCTAAATTATTTCGGGCAATTGTAAGCTATTTTGATGAATTTTGAATATTGGGGTTATAGGGATGACTGCTTCTTTGAGTAAAATTTCTTCTTTGTTCTTGTCAATCAATCTGATAATTAAGATTATTTTCCTGATATGATGCTTGATAGGGTATATTTCTCTTATTTATATTCTGATTTTTTTCTAAATTGATCAACTTATTTCCAAAATTTTGGAGCATACCTTTAATTTCTTTCTTAAGATGTTGAAGCTCTTCAACTAGGATTGTTGCAACATGCTTTTGAGATGTAATTTGATTTTTAAATGCTAGAACAACTAGAACATCAACTATAAAATGAGTTACAACATGTGTATTTGGTTGCATCTTTGCAAGATATGGAGTTGGAATTCTAGGAGGAATCTTACTGGCCTATATCAAATTGTTCTTTGCTCTGATCATAATGTCAAATGCAATCGGTAAAGTATTACCTCTCATTTATTATATCTACACTCATATATCATTGTCTAATTCCTTAAGATAAAATAAGAAAACATAAGCATTAGAAGGCTTTACTGATACTGGAATTGTGTCCCATGTCCTCTAAAATGAAAATTGAAATCTGTCATCAACTCGCTTGGAACCATCTTAATTATTGTCAACTGCTCTACTAATGATAGATTACTTGACTTGTCCTTAAATTGATGATTCAATTTCTCTCCCAACTCATCCCATGTTGCAATTTAATTCACATGTAACCCTCTAAACCAGACTAAAGCTTCTTCCTTCAATGAAGCTGCCAAGAGCTTCAATGCAGCCTCTTGATGAGTTATTTGATTTTTAGTTTACTGAGAGGGGGGGGAATCAATAAAAAATGATTCTTTAAACCTTAAAAACTTAAACTCTGATTCAAATTTATAAGATAAAATACAATATTAACCAAATCAATAATAAGTTCACTTTTTCAATCAACAACTTAAGTAATCAGCAAATAACATGCACAATAAACATTCAACACATATGACACCACTATTTAATGAGGAAACCCAATTTGGGAAAAACCTATGTGGGAATTGTCACCCACCAATAAAAATACCCTTTTGAAGTACGTTTGGTTAAGAGCCAATCTTGTTAAAGATTACAATGCACATTGTCAAATGTGACCCTGTTAGGGGATTTGCTTCACATGTGTTAGGATCTTCACCTTGTTAGGAGTGGCCTAGTTAAAGGGCTTTAAACACTCTTCTAGAATGTCACATTTCACATTGATTTACAATAATAATGTTAAGTCACTCGATTAAGATATTTTCCTGCTATAAATGTTAATAAGCAACATTATAGAATTTGATTTGTAATATAGCAACTACCTCTAGCTTGATCAAATCCCTTATGTGATATTTTTCTACTGGCCTAAACACTTCATCAGTCTCTACTCTAGAATCAGATTTACACCTCTTCCTTCTTCACTACAATACTCGGTAGCACATCCACACTTCGACTTACCAACCTTACTATCATTCAAGTTCATCCTTTATATAGACTCTATTTTGCCTCTTAATCTCCTTGATTAGGTTTTCCTTCATTTACTCTCAATCATCAAATCAACCAAATGAACCTATTAAATGAAGTTGATACTTTATGAAATGTGTTACCATCACCTCAAAACTTGAACTTTTGTTGGAACTAGTATCATCACTTTTTCCGCTTAATCTTTAGCATAGATAATCACCTTGAATTATCCTGATTGTAGATCTCTATAACCAACTCTTCTTTATCCATGCAATCTTCCAGATCACTATGAATCTTAATTAAATGTCATTCAGATCCTTGTATATAAGATCTGCTCCATGCTCAATAACTAACTTTGTATACTTAGTGTCTTGGCTTGCTTTGTCTTTACTAACAAACACTTTCCTTTTATCAACAAACTTCTTCCTGCTCGGTAACTGAATTGTTTCCTTTACGAATTTGACCATTCTCCTGTACCGACTTGATATCATCAAATGTAAAGTAGAAAATAACTATACCAATATTACCTTATCATTGTCTGATCTGTATTAGCTTCCCAATTAATTTCTTCCACTTTAGAACTTTTCACTTCCTCTTTTCCTTAACTCACTCAGCTTATATCATACTCTGAATGATATGCCAAGTCAATGTAAGCCAGAAATCAATTGCTTGACATTAATGACAAAATAAAAACTGATCTAGTCCTTCTACAATCTTGTATACCTCTTATCTTGGTCTTCATTATCATTACCATCAGTTGGTTAACAATGTCCCTCTTTGGCATTGATGGTAACACTGTCAATTGATGATGTCATACTATGATATCTATGTTCTATCTTTGCTCCCTCTTACCTGCTTATTCTTGTTCTCCCTCTTTATGTTCATCAACATTCTTCATTTCTCATTATCTCTTTTCTCTGTAATCATAAATCACTTATTTTCTCATTCTATCTTTTCTTTGTAATCATCAATCACTTATTTTCTCATTCTCTCTTTTCTCTGTAATCATCAATCACTTATTCTCCCTCTTTGACAACAATGCCAAAGATACATACTCTTGAAAACTTTGTTTAGGCAATGGATCATACTTAGCATGTATTGATATCTCATTGCATACATAATTATTTTTCACAACTTTAGGCATCGCCTAAAGTGTGAACACTAGCATCAACTCAAAAAATAGATATTCTAATGAATCCTAGAATTAATGCAACATGCATCTTGCTCTAGTGAATGTTGGATAGGGTAGGACCCCTAATTTACCTCTGAGATACTCAAAAACATCCTTTGGTAGTGGCTTGGTGAATATTATCTACTATCTTCTCCTTTGAATTCACATACTCCAATACCACATGCTTGTATTGAACTTGTTCTCTCAAGTAATGATACTTGATAAAAATGTGCTTGGTCTTACAATGCATCATCGGGTTCTTTGATATGTTGATAGCACTAGTATTATCACACTAAATAGTAACATGATCGGTAATCTCCTCTTGCATACCTTCAAGTATTTTTTTGATCCATACAATGTTTGCACAATTCATAACTACAACAACATATTTTGCCTCGATAGTAGATTGTGATATACAACTCTATTTCTTACTGAGCCATGTCAATATTCTTTCTCCTAAAAAGAAATCTCCTCCACTTATACTTTTCCTATCATTAATTTTTCTAACCAAATCATCATAAGTGTAAACCTTCAAATCTAAATCTCCTCCTTTCTTGTATAGTAGACCAAAGTCTTTAGTACCTTTCAGATATCTAAATATTCTTTTGATTGCAGACATGTGTGATTCCTTTGGATAGACATAAAATCTTGCAACAATACCTACTGCATGAGCAATATCATATCTACTATGTACAACATACTGTAACTTACCAATCATTTATCGATAGTGTGTCTCATGCACTTCCTTTGACTCATCTTCTTTTGATAATTTGCAACCAGTAGCCATCGATGTTCCAACCGGTCTTGAATCTTCCATGCCAAATGTCTTTAGGATCTCCTTGATATACTTTGATTGTGTGATGTAGATCCCATCCTTACCTTGTTGGATTTGTAGTCCAAGAAATAATTTTATCTCTCCTATCATGTACATCTCAAACTCCTTTCTCATCTTCTAAACAAAAGATCTACATAAAGTGTTATTTCCTCTGAAAATAATATCATCAAAAAATATTTCAGCAATCAAAATCTTATTATTACTATCACATTTCAGATACACATTACTGTTGTCACTTGTTCTTTGAAATCCAATCTTGATTAAATATGAATGTAACCTTTCATACGATGCTCGGGGTGCTTATTTCAAACCATACAGTGCCTTGTGTAGTTCACATACCATTTCCTTGTTAGTATTCTCAACAAATCCTTCAGGTTGTTCAATATAGACTTCTTCTTCAAGAATACCATTAAGAAATGTAGACTTGGCATCCATTTGATAAACTTTAAATCCTTTATAAGTTGCATATGCTAGTAGAATTCTAACTCCTATTCTAGCAACAAGTACAAAAGTCTCACCATAATCAATACCTTCTTATTTTGCATAGCCTTTGCAAACTAGTCTTTCTTTGTTTTTGATTACATCTCCATGTTCATTCAGTTTGTTTCTAAAAATCCACTTTGTACCAATAACATTTTTATCTTTAGGTCTCGGTACCAAAGTCCATGTGTTGTTCTTTTCAATATGATCTATCTCTTCTTTCATAGCTTTAACACAATCTTCATTCCCTAATGCATCTTTTACTCTTCTTGGCTCAAATTCAGAAATTAAACATGTATTATCTCTTGCCTTACTTCTTGTCATAACTCCAACATTCTTGTCTCCAATAATCTTGCTCGGTGAGTGGTGTCTTCTCACATACTTGGCTAGAATAGGCTGGGTAGGTGGTGGAAGTTCTTCATTTTCATCATTCGGTGGTGGTTCTCTCTATTCAACTTCCTCCTCAGTTTGTGCTTTAGGTTAGGCATCAGGAATCTCAGGTTAAACATATACAAATCTTTGGTAGTCCTCAGGTTCCTTCTTGCTATCTTCATCATTTTTCTTTGCAAATTCATCAACCCTTACATTTGCAATTTCTACAATTTTTAAAGTATACTTGTTCAAACAGTTGTAGGATTTTCTCTTTGTAGAATACCTTGAGAATATTCCTTCATCTCCTTTAGAATCAAAATTTCCATCTCTAACATCTTTTAGAATGTAACATCTACTTCCAAATAACTTACATTTGGTTTACAATCACACCACATCTCACATGGAGTCTTGTTTGTATCTTTCTTAAGTTGTAGTCAGTTTAGTGTATAAGCCGTAGTGCTGACTGCTTCTCTCCAAAATATTTGAGAAATACCCTTCTCAATCATCAATGTTCTTGCACAATAAAAAATGGGTCTATTTCTTCTTTCTACTATACCATTTTTCCATGGTGTCCTCGGTGCAGACATTTGTCTCTTTATTCCATGTTCATTTGCAGAAAAGGGTAAACTCATTAGATGTAAACTCACCTCCTCTACTAGATCTCAGACACTTTAATTGTCTTCCAGTCTCCTTTTCAACTCTAGGGTTATACCACTTAAACATTTGAAAAGCATCATAATTTTCTTTCAAAAACATGATAGACATCATTCTTGAATAATCATTAACAAATAAAATGAAATATCTATCACCATAATAACTTTGTGTTCTCCTAGGTCCACATAGGTCAGTGTGCACTAATTCAAAAATTCCATGAGTAATATAAGACTTGCTTGTAAAAATTGACTTTTTCATCTTACCAACTTGTCATCCTTTGCACACGACATTTCCAGGTTTGTCCAATCTCGGTAGACCTCTTACTCTATTCTTTTTTCCCACCTTAATTAAGTTTTCAAAATTCACATGACAGAATCTCTTGTGTCATAACCATCCATCATCAGTTTTAGAAAATAAACAACTCTTTGTAGAAGTATCAAGGTAGAATAAGTTACCTTTAGACTATTCTCCAATGGCAATCAAACCTCCATTCTAATCAAATACTTTTACCTTTCCATTCTGAAATTCTAGTCACTATCCTGTATTCTTCAACTATGCCACACTCAATAGATTATACTTTAGTCCTTCAACCCAATAGACATCATCACATTTTGTATTATCCAATAGAATTATAGAACCTTTACCTTTCACAGGATATGGAGCATCATCACCAAATATAACATACCCTCCATCATATTCTTCTATAGTAATGAACTTATGTATGTCACCAGTCATATGATGTAAACAACAACTATCTATAATCCAGATATCATTCTTGCTTACATGTGAGATTAGGTATTTTTCTTCTTCATACCTTTCTCCATCATAATCATCCTTGATAGAAACATACACAACCTCTTCACCTTCATCATCATTTTTAGCATCATCGGTTAGTCCTTCTTTAGCAATTTAGTATGACTTCTTACCTTTGTTCTTGAAATCTCAGTATCTCCTAAATTTGTTTTCTCTTTTGTTATTATCTCAGTTGTATTTCTTGTCATCATTGTTTTTGTCAGGACATCTTTATGTAATGTGACTAGTCTTATTACAATTAAAAAATTTCAAAGGTAGCTTACCTTGGTACTTGCCTTTTCCTCTCGGTAGTTTTCTAGATAGTAAAGCTTCAAACTCTTCTTGTCGTCTTTCCTCTTTGATATACAAATTCTCTAGATCACTTTTACAACTATGAAACCTTTCACTCACACTACTTACATAACCATCACCTAATCTTGACTCTCTAGAATTTCTAATATTAAAAAATGACTTGAATGTAGACTCAATCTTAGTAGTGGAAGGTAAACTATTGTCAAAGTCATTTAGCTCAAAATCAATCAACTTACCAATTGTAGCATCCAGTGAAACATGCATTTGAGGAATAGATCTTAGTTCTTTTATTACTGACACTCGGATGACATATATGGGAAATAATGTCCTCAATAGTTTAATTGTTACATATTCTTCTTCAATATATCCTCCAACACCTCTGATAGCATTCACAATTTCCTTAAATCTTGTACTGTACTATGCAACATTTTTACCTTCTTTCATTCTCGTAGAATCAAATTTGCCTCTCAAACTTTCAGTTTTTGCCTTCTGAACATGCTGATCTCTACCATATACCAATGAAATATTATCCCACACTTGTTTTGCTGTATCACATCCTTTAAGGTCATTGAACTCCAGGTCGGTGAGAGAAGATGATATCTCAATCATAACTTGTCTATGATCTTTCCTTTCTCTTATTTACTCAAGTGTCATAGGCCCAAATGGTGGCGGTGAATACTCATTGTCAAGATAGTATATTGCATACTCTCCAATTCTAGATAAGTGAAGCCTCATCCCGCTTTTCCATGCAGAGAAGTTATCCTTATTCAACTTTGAGGCCTCCCTCTTATACATCTTCAAATATTTTACTCAATTCTTTTAAAATTATTTCTGTAGAGAATTCAACTCTCATACCAATTGTTGGTTTACTGAGAGGGGGTGAATCAGTAAACAATGATTCTTTACACCTTAAAAACTTAAACTATGATTCAACTTGATAAGATAAACTTCAATATAACTGAATCAACAATAACTTCACTATTTAAATTAGCAGGTTAAGTTATCATCAAATAACATGCACAATAAACATTCAACACATATGACAATAGTATTTAATGAGGAAACCGAATTTGGGAAAAACCAGTGTGGGAATTATCACCCACCAATAAAAATACTATTTTGAAGTACGCTCGGTTAAGAGCCAATCTTGTAAAAGATTACAATGCACATTGTCAAATATGACCCTGTTAGGGGATTTGCTTCAGATGTGTTAGGATCTTCACCCTTGTAGGAGTGTCCTAGTTAAAGGGCTTTAAACACTCTTCTAGAATGTCACATTTCACAAGTATTTATAATAAGACTGTTAAGTCTACTCGGTTAAGAGATTTTCTTGCTACAAATGTTAATAAGCAATAATATAGAATTTTATCTATAATAAAACAACTACCTCTTGCATGATCAGATCCCTTATGCGCTCTTTTTCTACTGGCCTCAACACTTCATCAGGCTATGTTCTAGAATCAGATTTCCACCTCTTCCTTCTTCACTACATTACTCTGTAGCACATCCACACTTCAACTTGCCAGCCTTACTATCTTTCAAGTTCATCCTTAAAATAGACTATGTTTTTCCTCTTAATCTCCTTGATTAGGTTTTCCTTCGTTTACTCTCAATCCTCAAATCAACCTTATGAACTGATTCAATGAACTTGATACTCGGTGAAATGTGTTACCATCACCTTGAACTTGAAATTTTCTTGGAACTAGTACCATCACTTTTTCTGCTTAATATTTACCATAGATCATCACCTTGAATTTTCCTGATCACAGATCTCTGTAACTAACTCTTCTTTATCCTTTGAGTCTTCTAGATCACTATGGCTCTTCATTAAATGTCATTAAGATCCTTGTATATAATATATGTTTCATGCTGGGTAACTAACTTTGTGTACACGATGTCTTGGCTTTCTTTCTCTTTACTGACAAACACTTTCCTTTTGCCAACATACTTCTTCCTACTCGGTAACTAAACTATTTCCTTTACCGACTTGACCATTCTCCTTTACCGACTCGATATCATCAAATGTAAAGTAGAAAAAAACTATACCAATATTACCTTATCATTGTCTGATTTGTATTAGGTGCCCAATTAAGTTCTTCAGCTTCACAACTTTTCACTTCTTCTTTTCCTTAACTCACTCAGCTTATATCATACTTTGAATGATATGGAAACTCAATATAAGTCATAAATCAATTGCTTGACATTAATTAAAAACTAACAATTGATCTAGTCCTTCTACAATCTTGTATAACTCTTATCTCGATCTTCATCATCATCACCATCAGTTGGTTCACAATAATTTCAAATACAACTAATAAAGTATTGCCTCCCATTGATTATATCTTCACTGATATATCATTGTCTAATGCCTTAAGATAAAAAAGAAAGAAAAAGCATTAGAAGACTTTACTAATACTGGAATTGTATCTCATGTCCTCTAAAAACATAAATTGAAATATGTCAACTCTCTTGGAACCCTCTTGATTATTGTCAACTTCTCTAGCAATGACAAATAATCTGACTTATCCTCAAAATGATGATTCAATTTCTCTCCCAACTCATCCCATGTTGCAATTGAATTCACAAGTAACCCTCTAAACCAGACTAAAGCTTTTCGCTTTAATGAAGCTGCCAAGAGCTTCAATGCACTATGTAACCACCTGAATTTGGTCTGTCGCAACTATAGACCCTATTTTCCCTAAGTGTGATCATACCCTTGATTTATGTCCAAACGACCCTGTTACTGCTTGGCATAATTCTTTTAATCAATTTAATGT
>MU223966.1:848884-887904 GCA_018584345.1 Thuja plicata | reverse complement strand
ATTAACAACTCAACCCACTTAGGAGAGTCAACTTTCTCAAGCTTGACTCTCTCTAAGTCCACTTTCTCAAGCCATCTTCTTACACCCCCACATGCCTTATTAATGCCTTCATTAATATGAAGACCTTTACATGTTCATTTATTGGGCCTCCTGATTCATAAATGAACCTTGTCCCACTCTCTCTCTCTCTCTCCCATTCTTCTATAAATAGAAGCCTATTTTGAGAGCAAATAAGCCTTCACTTGAGATTAGAAATACATTGTTATGCTGTTAAATTCACTCTAGATTCATATTTCATCTTTTATCTCATGCTAGTTTATAGTTCTTATTTCATCTTTTAGAGTTAAAATACATGCTTTTCCATCATTTAGCTTGTTTTTAAATAAAAATCCTTCATGCTAGGTTGTATTCGTCACTGGTTTATAGCATATTCTGAGGGCTAATATGTTGTTAATCACACTCCTCCTAGTTAGCAGGCAATAGGTCAGTTTTAGTGGGTTCTACATGCTTTTACTAACCCTTCTTGACTAATATAATGACTTATTGAGTGTTTGTGTTGATTCTGACAGGTACCCATTTACACACACACACACAATATCCTGATGAGTTATTTGATGTATACCACATAATGAAGCCACATTCTTGATGTGCTTAATAGCTAAAATTTGATCCTCCCCTGTGAGAAGTGGAAGACCCTTAAGGGTTTCTCATGGAATTTCATGATGTTGGGCTATATTTAGAGGGATTCCTTAATTAAAAGATACAAATGACTGATTTCTAGGCTGAGCCATCTAAACTGAAAACACTGATCTACTGATAAAACCATAGGACTAAGAGTCACTAGGTGTTAAAGAATTACCTTTTTAAAGGTTGAAAACCACTATTAACAGAAAAATAGCAACAAAATTTGTAGCTCTTTCAAACTGTGACTAGTTCAGGTCCCACTGGGCGTGCCATAAACTATTGTTAATCAGGTTTGCATCTATAGCGAGATGCAAAATCTAACTATCATATTGGAACATGGAAATACTCTCAGGCTCTAGGTATCCTATGGTGAGAGTGAATCTTCGAGACTGAAAGGCTGGTTCCTTTGGGTATCACCTAAAACTAACTTTGAGCGAGGAAAGGGATAGAAGGACGTGCTTGTGAAAAATGAATCTAACTCTAAGGTGATACACAAAATATGAGCTATGTTCTGCAACCTCTCCTACTCACAACACTCTCAATAAATTACTCTAAAATTATAAAAACTCAACTAAACATGAGATACATAAGTATTTCTTATAAAGGATTGAATCTAATGACTGCATGGAGGAAAAACAACTGGTTCTCTCAGCTATAAATCATTAAAAGAAAACTAGCGTAATACAAGACCAACACCTAACATGTATCCTCTCACATAAAATCATGATTGAATGAGACAAATTAAGGAAAATATCACATGAATTCATCAAATTACCAACCATGACAAAACACAAGAAGTATTGAGAAGGAAATCCGCTGCTATATTACTGAAAAATGAAGAAGTGTTGCTGCTACAAAACCCAGAAAAATGGGTCTCAATACAAATCTAAAACATGTCAGAGCCAAAGCTATAGGACCTGCCGATGGAAAAGAATGAGCACCCTAAAACGAATGAGCCTTCTCTAAAGGAATCAACCTCCTTGAAAAGAATCGCTTGCTCCCTCTCTCTAACCAAAAAATAAATAAATACAAACTAAAGCCTTATAGAAAGGCTTGCATCAACTCCAAAGCCAACTGTACTATGAACTGGACTCAAACTAAAGCTCCTCCTTGAATTTCTCTTTTAATTTTGCATGAATGTCCCCCTGGGTTGAATTCATAAAGAAATCCTATGAAAGAGAGGTGGAACTAGAAATAACTAAAGATAAACTGCTCAAAGAACCTGTTCAATTGATGGTAACTGAAGAAGAACTCAAACACCCTCCAACTGTCCCATATATCATGTAAAATCACAACAACATCCAACCACTGAAAGTGGTCTCTAAGCTTGCCCCAAAAATTTGGAAAAATAGCTCCTCCTATTTTCATCTTCAATCTTTCCATGTTTCTATTTCACGTAAATACATCTCCTGCAAATGACACCTAACATGTCCTCATTGGCCCAACCATTCACCTCAACACTGTGCATTTTGCGACTTGGAGACAACCACTCGCCAGCTCGTGATTTCTATCACTAACGATCTATGTGTCCTCGCGGCTTGACGAATGACTGATCTCTCCATCTATCTAACTATCACCACTAACTTCATCAGACCATTCTTCAAAAATTCAGAAATTGCCTTCCTATGCTACCATTCTCGATCACTTTTTTGCACTTTTAAAAAAACACCCTCTTTTGCTACCATTCTTGATCACTTTTTTGCACTTTCAGAAATTGCCCTCTTTTGCTACTATTCTCGATGACTTTTTTGTAATTTCAAAAATTGCTCTCTTGTCCTACCATTCCCGATCACTTTTTTGCACTTTTGGAAATCACTCCATTTTACTACTATTCCCGATCACTTTTTTGTACTTTCAGAAATCACCCTCTTATGCTTCCATTCCCAATCACTTTTTGCACTTTCCAGAATTTCCTTCTTATGCTTCCATTTAAACCCGCAACCTCATGACCTTACTCACTAGCTCATGACTTCTTTTACTGACTGCCTTCCAACCTCGCGACTTGGTGGCTGACCGTCATTGCTAGCTTGCAGCTTGATTTTCTAACCACATATTAACCTCATAACTCAATGACTAACTATTCTCTCTAGCTCGCAACTTGATATACTAACCACATGCTAACCTTGTGACCCGATGACTAACTATTCTCTCTAGCTAATGACTGTTAATGCTAACCACCATCTTACCTTGCGACCCAGTGACAACCGCTTGTGACTTCCATATGCCTTTATCACACACCACATGTTACAGTCTGGTTCATTGCTGATCTACCATGTCATTGCCCAGTCACCATGCCATATATCACTACAGACCCACAAAATATTCTTAGTTGTCCCGTCCATGTAATTGTCTAAATTTCCCAGCCACATACCTCAGGCGCATGCAAGTGAGCCAAAAGAGCTTGCTTTTGGTTACTAGTTAAGTAAGATCCTACATATAAAAATATAGATTAAAACTTTGTAGAGCTAATGTTGGATAAATCCCTTACTCATATCTTGCAAACAATTCTGCCAGAGCATTCCCGATACTTTGTTCTTTCTTGCATAGTCACAACAACAACTGAAAATTGAGGAGGATTTTGATCAAAGTTGCGCGATTAAATTTTATACTCTTTGAACAAAACAACACTGAACCAACTCTGCCAATTTGAGTTGTTGCATGAAAATTGGTAACAAGAAGAAATTTGTTGTCAAACATGAAAATCATAAATTCAAGAATTCACATACGTACAAATATCAACGTGTCCAATCTAATCAACATGTGAAAACAAAGCAAAAGGAGATATAAAAAGACCACAAAAGTCCATGAAGAAAAAGAAGAATCAAGGACAATGTGGGTTCCTAAATTCCTCATTGAAGCACTAGTACATTTTGGCTAATATGTGACTACATGACTAAAAATTTTAGTCACACCACTAAAACTTTTGGTCATGTAACTAAAATTTATCATATTCTACTATTTTTTTTACAATTTAAAAGTATAGATCACTAAATAAGTAACTAATTTAGTCACTAGGTAAAATCACAAGGTCAACCAAATAAAGGTGACTAAATAAACTACCAAATAAATGACTAAATAAAAGTAACTAAATAAACTATCAAATAAATGACTAAATAAATAGTGACTAATAATTAGTCACCTAAACTCTTAATCTCATCCTCATCTGTGCCAAAATAAGGGGATTACATTTTTGCCTTCCCCATCAAACCCTCAATCATAGTGTTGTCCTTATGTCAGTTAATTCTGCTAAATTTTACTTTCAATTCTATTACCCTCATCATAGTTATTAACATTTGTTACTCTCATGGACAGGTATTGAAGATATTGCATGGGCGATCAAGCTTGTTTGGATAGGACTTGGAGACTTTTGAAAAGGCGGGAAAGGAATTTAGAGTTTGTTGTAAAGAATTTAAAGTCAGTGAGACCCTTTGCAACAAATTCAGAGGTAATTCAGAACCTGACATACACATATTTCATTCTGATTAGGTAAATTTCAAATAAATGTAAGATAGATGTTAGAACAACTCATTATATATCCTCTTCTTTCTGTTATGGTCTCTACTAAAAGTGACTACTTTCAACAATGATATTAATATTCATAGAAAATAATTAAATGTTTATTTTTGGCATATCATTTGCGTAAATTACTCTAATAAACAGATGAAAGGATCTATAGCATAAAATGAGAATGAAACCTATGAATTTGTTTTCCAAAAGACATCTGCATATATAAGTTAGAATGAATTGCATATAGGATTGGTGACTATTCATGAAACTTTGGATTTCTCTACATAATGTCAAGGTGTTGGCAGTAGATATGGTAAGAAATATAATCTATATAAACTTTCTAGTAGTGTCCACACATATACAAATATGAAAATGATTTAAGTTTGCAATTCAAATTACTGAAAAGCTCTTTGCAATATTGAAATTTTATATAGAGCTTCTTTCTGAAGTTGCCAAAAGAGAGAAGGAAGCTGGGATTTTTTCAAAGGTTGAAGTTTACCTCTTTATAAAGCTTAATCTCTTTATCAATTTCTCAAACTATTCTCTTGATTATTCCAAAATAGAACTAAAAATAAATTTATTTTTTTTATTAGTAGAAATTGGATTAGTGCAGGCAATACACAATGATTTTTAAGCGCATTAGAGTGTTCAAAATGGACTACAATTGTCATTATATGTTTCTAAAAGTACATTAGTATATACTTTTAATGGTCATTAATCTTTAATTTTTTTAAAAAGAGACTTTAGGAAGGATATCTCTCACCATATTTTTATAGATTATTTATAAGATATGTAACATTTAATAGTCGAATTACATTTTCATTATAATTTGGAACATTGGTTAAACCTATCAATTTTTAAGCAAAGATCAACATGTACCATTGAATTTATTAACGTTGTATATATTAATTAATAAATATAGATCAAATATAATTGTTTTTCTCCTCTCAACTAATGAATCAATACAACCAAAGGAGGATTTTGAACTCTCAAGAGAGAGCTAATATTAAGGTAAAATGAACTCTACACAACATTAATCTTAAATTCCACAAATAATTCTCTGGGGCCGGGTTGTGTATGCGGTTGGAGGGAATTTTACCCAATTGATTTTTGGCGTCAAAGTGGGGAGGGAATTTTAATCATTTCAGCTCAGGGGTTTTCCCTCTAATTTTTAGGTAGAGATAGGGAAAAAACTCCCTAAAATTATCTATGGAATTGGGGTTTTGAACAGGAGGGCTACTAGGAGAGGGTGAATATTTTTGTTTTATCATGCGAGAGTCTGACATTGGAGGATTCTTTTCTATAGGTCTGTGAACAATCAATTTTTGATTGAACATTTAATTTGATGTATGAGAATTTTCCTTAGGCTTAGTTGCACAACCCATGTTTGTTTCATACATATTCAAACTCAAAATTTGAAGCTAGAAGATGAAAGGTGAAACATAAATATGTCACTGTAGTGGGAGATGTTGTGGTGTCATTGCAAGAATGCATCCCTAGTATAGAGATTAATCAGATGCCCCAAAAGGAAGTTTCTACAAAAGATGATTTTTTTTTTTGGCAAGCCAAACCATCAATATACTACGTTACAAAATGAAATTTCATATACACACTAATTTTGAGTTACACATCTTTGTCTACATATACATATATAGTAAAATATAGATATGAATTTAATTCTCTATATATTTTTAATTTGGCAAACTGAATACCAAAATAGATATTCTCAAGAAGACAACAGTAATACGACCTGCAAAGAAAACAAAACAAAATGTATAGTTTTTGAATTGGTGATATGTAAAAAACACAATAATAGGTAATGATAGATTATCAGAGAGGGAAACATTTTCTAGCTTCATTCTTGTCAAGTTGAATTTGAGGAATATTTATCTTCATGTATCCAAACTTTTATAGGTTTTGAGGAGAATGTTGTTCCCTTTTTGAAGGCTATGCAGACACTCTATGTCATCCTTAGTTACCATGGCCAATGATGTGTTCCATTAAATCAAAGGAATATGTTTACATAGCTATAGACAACCAAGATTAGATATGTGTGGTATGATTATGTCATTTTATTACATTGGACATAAATAACCTCTTAGACTACATGATATCAAAATATTTTTCAGATGTTATGTGAAATCCACAACTTACATTAACAAGAGTTACAACATACTGGGGTTGGAGTGTAACATGTTTGGTAGACAAAAAATCTTTCCGGTCAAAAGGAGATATTTTGAAGACTATTGGGCCAATTGGATCGATGAATTTGATGTCAAAAGGAGAGATTTTAGTTTTCTAATGGTAACCATTCATCAAATTTCAAGTAGAATTTTGGAGAATTTGGATAGTATTTTAGATGACGGGGTTGATGTCACTTCTTCTTAGTTTATAAGGAATAGTGTTAATTAACAACCTTTTCCTTTGATAAATTGGCCCAACAAATAAATTTATCCAAATTAGGAAAGGGAAAAGATGTTCTTGAAGCCTATTAGATTCTTCCTCAATTAAAAAATGAAAAGAAAACCTTCAGGGATAAGAAAAGAGATTGCACATGTTTAGAGTCACCGATAGTAAATATACCTTCATCTTCATTGGAAGCAGTGATAAATATAAAGCAAAGTGAAGAGAGCATTATAAAAAAGAAAAAGGAAGAGGCAATTGACAATATAGAGGTAGCTTCAAAGGTGAATAAGTTGACACAAGGAGTGTTGGAAGACCAGGTCCAAAGGCATTCCTAGCTACCAAACCATCTTGTAGAACAACTCAGAAGCTTTAACACAAAAAGGGAGAGAAGAAAACATCAACACTTTATATTATTTCATCAAATTTATTACATGTCAAGTTGTAAGGCCTTCCCGGTTTTGGCCATATACATTCAGATGTTTACATAATAATCTTCATACATGCAAGGTCACAGACCTGCAATCTGAATCTGCTAAAATTCTATCTTCTATCAAAATTGATGTACCTAATCTAAGAAAAGAAAACCAAATATATACAAGATTTCACCAAAGAGGTCGACACTCAAGTCCTAAAGATCCAACATAGGAAACAACAAACACCCATATTTAGGTCCACAAACATCCCAATGAGAGATCCCAACATTAATTATGCTACAAAAATTAAATGCAGAGGTCGGCCAAAAGATCCAACTTCAAAAACACAACTCGGTAAGAAGGCCAATCGAGCACCGAGACCAGTCGGTGAAAATCCACCGAGTAGTCAAAATGACTACCAAGACCCATCGGTAAAGCAAGACCAGAATAAATAACTGATCCTGAGTGGAGAACAAACAAGTCTTCAATCGAGTGAATAAAAAAAGATACGGAGCACTTTACCGAGCAGTCTCCAACAAGCTACCAAACCAAAACAAACACCCAAGAACCCAAGATGCTCCTGCATCAGACACCTAGGGTTAAAATAAATGATTCTCTGAATCATGAGTTAGGTACAACCTAAATTGAATCCAACTTAGATTGAGAAATCCAAGATGAGTCCTCAATTGGTCTGTTCTTCCATTTTACCAGATATTCCATGTAATCCCTTCCTCTTGTACTTATGCCAACTCTCTGTTTCAAAATATGCTCAACTTCCTCTATCTATTTCTTAGGATAATCACTCAGTACTATCACTTCTTCATCAGGTTCATGATACTCATACAAATATGAAATATTGAATATAGGTGATATATCCCTGTCATCAGGTAATTCTACTTTATAAGCATTTCCACTATCAAATCTTCTCAATATCTTGCAAGGACCAAATTTATTCATTTTCAATTTACCATATGTTCCAATAGGAAATATGCATTTCTTCAAATGAACCATAACTGCATCACAAACTTCAAAATTTTTATGTCTCCTTGATCTATCTGCACTATCCTTGTATTTCTGATTACTTTGCTCCAACTTATATTTCACTTCCTCATGCAATTTATTCATAAACTAAACAAATATTTCTCCTCCATCACTCCTCTTCTCTTCTCCAGAAATATCTCTCAACTCTGATATACCTCTCAGTTATGTGCCATTAACAATCTTAAAAGGTGTCTTTCCAGTACTTCTACTTACTAAATTATTATATGCAAACTCCACTTGTGCCAATATCAAATCCCAGTTACTTGATGTGTCTCCAAATAAGAATCTCAAAAAATGACCCAAAATTTGGTTTACAACCTCTATTTGTCCATTAGTCTGTGGATGAAATTTATAACTATACCATCAACTTGGTGTCCAACTTCTTCCAAAGTGTTTTCCAAAAATAGCTGACAAGCTTACTGTCTCGGTCAAAGATGATACTCCTCGGTAATCCATGCAATCTGAAAATCTCCTTAAAGAAAATATATGTTATATGTAATGCATCTAATGTTTTCTACATGGTATGAAATGTTTCATCTTAGAGAATCCATCCACAAAAACAAATATGGAATCATTACCTCTTATTGTTCTCGGTAAGCCAAGAAAAAAATCCTTTTGCAACTTGACAAACTCCACAAATTTTCACAAATTTTTGAACATCCTTATACTGAGGCCAAAAATACCTTTCCTTAAGCAAACTTAATGTTTTATCAATACCAAAGTGTCTAGCCAAACCACTACTATGTTTTTCCTTTATCAAATTAGTTCTCATTGATCCTCTTGGTATGCACAACTGAATACCTTTGAACACAATATCTTCTTGAATGAAATAGTCTTCATACTTACTTGGTTGATTTGGAATAGGTTCTCTGCACACTCTTCACTACTCAGAAAAATCAGGATCAGTTTCATACAAATGCTTCATGTCATCAAAACCAAGAACCTCAATTCTCATTTCAGTCAACAAAGATCTTCTTCTACTCAATGCATCAGCATCTCAGGTAGAAACTCCAATTTTATACTTTATCACAAATGTGAAACTATGCAAATAATCTACCCATTTCATATGTCTCTGATTTAACTTATTCTGACTGCCCAAATATTGTAAAGCCTTATGATCAATATACAACACAAATTCACTCGATATCAAATAATTTCTCCATTTCTTAAGAGCTTGAACAATAGCATAGAATTCTTGATCATAGAAAAAATATTTCCTTTTAGCATCATTCAACTTTTCACTAAAGAAAGCAACAAGTTTACCTTCTTGAGTCAACACAACTATTTCACTTCCACTTGCATCACATTCAACTTGAAATACATTATTGAAACTAGGTAAGGCTAATACAGGAAATTCAACAACCTTTTGCTTCAAAGTCTCAAAACTCTTATCAGCTCCTTGTGTCCATTTGAATTCTCTTTTGTCTCCTCTCATTGTCTCAGTCATAGCATTACAAATACAACTAAAATTTCTGATAAACTTCCTATAAAATCTTTCCAATCCATGAACGATCTTACCTTAGTGACATTCTCAGGTGTAGGCCAACTAAGTATAGCTTCAACATTTCCAGGATCCATCTTCAAACCATGATCTGAAATCACAAAACAAAAGATACACAAGTTCTTCTTTCATGAAAGAACACTTTTTCAAATTTATTAGCAACTTTTCCTCTTTCAATCTCTATTGTACTTTTCTTATATGCATCAAATTCTCTTCTCTAGTCTTATTAAATATCAAAATATCATCCAAGTATACAATCACACATTTATTTAAGAATTTCTTCAAAACTTCATTCATCAATCTCATAAATGTACTCATTGCATTAGTTAAACCAAAAGGCATAACCAACCACTCATACAAACCTTTTTTTTTTTTTGAAAGAAGTCTTCCATTCATCACCTTCTCTGATTTTGATTTGATGATATCTACTCTTCAAATAAATTTTGGTAAAATATTTTGCTCCACTCAAACAATCCATTATATCATCCATCCTTTGTATAGAAAACCTATACTTAACTATGACCTTATTGATTGCTCTTGAATCAATGCACATTCGCCATTCTCCATTCTTCTTAGGTGAAAATATAGCTGGTACTGCACATGGACTCAAAATTCTATGGTTAAACCCTTGTTCAACAACTCATGAACTTGTTGGTTGAGTTCTTCATGCTTGGTCGGTGTCAACCAGTGTGGTGTCTTGTTTGGTAAACTAGCCCTAGGAATCAGATCCATACAATGAATAATATCTCTCATCAGTGAAAAACCATCATGTACATTATCTGAAATGATCTCCTTGTACTCGGTAAGCAATTTCTCAACTTGTGTAGGAACTTCATCTTCTGTATTCTTACTCAGTTTGTGTTAGAAACTTAAAGTAAAATGAAAAAGAGAAGGAAAGAATACAAGAGAGTATGCAATGGAAGAGATTTACCAAATGCTAAGAGAGATAGAGAGAGATATTTTCTTTTAATAGATCAATTATCAATATCACCACAATGCTCCAACAACCAAGACTAGACCACAAGGATTTGAAGGGGGAAAAAACAAGAAAAAACCCCTTGTGAATAATATGAATATGGCTCAAAGCCTAAATAATGAGAGAAATAAGCTCATTAAAATATTTCAAGAATGAGAATGAGAGAAGAGAGAAGAAATCCAACCTAGAACCCCTATGAGAACCCTAAGAAGTGTGTGAGATTCATCTCTTAAGTAGAGACGAGTGGAGGAGTTTTCATGTAACTCCCATACTCTATGTGTGCCACATTCACATTTGGTGTGTGCCATGTGTAGGAATCCTCTTAAGGAGAAATATCCAATTTCCTTATTAAAGGAATTACAAATATGAGAGAAGAACTTAGTATATCTTTTAATTACATAGTTACCAAGGAAAGATTAATTCTAACACCCCCCTTTAAACTTTACTTGGGGAGATGAGATCAATACGTATCAAACCAAAATGTATACAATGATTTTGAGATCTCTCTTTAGAAAGAGTCTTCATTAAAGTATCAAAAACTAGATCATTTCACTTGCAATAGAGGAGGGAATCGTGTGTCACTTCAACATGTTCTTTTCTGAAGTGATTCTGGAGTGATATGTGCTTGAAGCTTGAATTGTACATAGGATGCTTTGCTAAGGAGATAACACTTTGATTATTACAATGTCAAGTTGTAGTTGCTTGGAGAGGGGGTCCCAAATCTTCAAGTGACCATAGAGATTCTTGAGATGCATTTGTGAATTTTGTATAGTCATTTCCAGTAGAAAATAGAGATGGAGCATGATCAACACCCAATCCTGCAATAAGGCAAGAACCACTAGTAGAGCGCCCATCATTGGGATCACCTAGCGCTGAATCAGTAACACTTTGGAGAGTAAAATCATATTGTGAATCATCAAATAAATCAGGTATGTAATCTAGAACACAATCATCACTTTCAGAAAATAAATTTGTAATGTAACCATCATTGTATGAAAAATCAAGAGTGGAGCTATTATAATCATCAGTATCATGGACCGCCACAAATATCATAGGATTAGTACTATCATCATGAATTTTATCTCGAGTTATAAACATATCTTGCAAAGTAACATTAATAAATTTAGAGATAATTTCCTCTTCTTTTTCAAAAATGTCATTAGATTTAGAATTAGAGATAATTAAAGGTGACATAATTAAATGATAAGATTAAACCCAAAGAATTGAAATACATTTAAGAGATTATGCTAAGGGGCACAAAAAATAAATTTAACGTAAATAGTAAATGATCAATTGCAAGAATTCTTAAATATTAAAAAATTTCAATTTTTCTATTAAACTGATGAAACAAATTTATAGTGCAGTTAAATAATGAAATAGTTGAAGAATTAAGATGATATCGATAAATCAGAAATGGGTTCCAGACGAAATTAAAAACTGATAAGTGAAACCAAATGTATAAGAGTTTAATTTTTTGATTAAATAAATTTTAAAGATTAAACTTAATTTTGAAAAAAAACTTTGTGAATGAGAGATTAAACAAATATGATAAAAATAAATAGAGAATCTAATGGTAACTCTGCAAGAAATCAAAACAAACATTAGATAAAGGTTTGCCTGCAGCTGTATAGAAAAAAATTAACTAGGAATAATGATGAAGAAATGATGTAAAAATTTGAAATGATATAATGATAGAAATGATACGATTAAGAAAAAATGATAAAGAATCTAATGATTAAACTGAAGGAACAAGCTGGAAGAAACTTGCAGAGAATCAAAAAATGTTATGGAAATAAATGATGAAAAAAAGTTCAGACTAAATAAAACTTTCAAGAACTGCCAAAGAACATAGATGTAATGTTATTACCCTTTTCAGATAGGTAAGAAAAGAACTGACAGGGCAGACAAGGAGGTGAAAATTTTGCGGCTGAAGAAGCAGTGATGGAGAGAAAAGTTGCACAGGAAGGAAGATCCAAGGTGAAATGCTGCACAAAGGAGCTGCATAATGCAAATCTATGCTAAATACAATGAATATTAGGCTGCACAAGATACCAGTCACTCTAAGGTGCTACGCAATGACCAAAGAATAAAGGAAAGGTTGCAAAAGTGATGTTGTGCAATGAAAAGGGCTTAGTTACAAAAAAATAAGGTAAATGCTGGTAGAAACAACCAATTAGGTTGCGCTAAGTGTATAGACTATTGCGCAATGTATATGCTTGAATGCAAGGCAGAGGATAAATACAAAGTTTAGTACAACTATGAAATGAAAAACAAATATGCAATGGCAAGGCTGAATACACAATGTCTATGCTGTGCAAGTATAATGTTATAACATGCTGCGCTAAGTGTATAAAATGTAGCGCAATCTTAAGGAAGTATTAAAAGTTTTAACAATGGAAAGAAGGGAATAAGATAAAAAGTTGAGGGGTGAGGGAGATGCTGCGTGAGCAGCTAGCTGAGACCAAGGGAGGGGTGAAGATAAAATGAGAGGGTTTTAAACTTAGATCTCAAAGATGGAATGACTAATAAACAAAGATAATAGATATCAGAGAATGGAGCACAACCCACAGAGAACAATTAGCAGAGATTTATATTATATAGAAAAAAGATGATAATAATAAAAAAAGAGATATAACAAAGATATATACACAAAAACTACAAAGATTAAGAAATTAGGAAAATTATGAGGGGCATAACTTTAAATGCACCGTTGGATATTTCCAAATTTTGGATATATTTTTACAAAACTAATTATCTAGCACTCCACCGAAGCGATTGTCAAAATTATGTATAGTTGGAAAGTTACGAATGTTTGAGTGCGGGTCTATTAAATTGTCTTAAAAAATGACAGTCACAAAAATGTTTAAAAGAAAGAATAGAATAACAGAGATTAAAAATAGAGATATATAATCTTGTAGAGAAATTATTATGCCCTGCATACCCGTCCCTACATTTTGTAGGCAAAATTTTGGGTCCCCCTTTTCGCTTTTTCTCTTTCCTTTGGTTTCTTTTGTTTCCTTTGTTTTCCCTCCGGGCTTTGCTTCCACGAGGGTTTTTTTTCTTTTTGTTTTTGTCTTTTTTTTATCTCTAGGACCCGGTCATTGAGTTTGTTTGTTCTTTTTGAGCCGTCCAGATCTTGGACTCTGGGACTCTCTGTCATCACGTCTTCTTTCGTGAGAAGATGTGACTACATGGAATCCCCAGGCCCGAAGTCTGAAGGTTTTCTTGTTCTGGAGTTTGCGGAGAGAAAGCAACACATTTTTACCCTAGGGGTATAAATAGAAGTTACCAGTCACTTTCACATTTACCATGATTAAACACTTAGATCACTCAGAGCAATTTTAAGGTGATTAAGGTGATCTAAACAACGTTTTTCTCCTTGTGCTTAGTAGTTGATTAAACAGTGATTTGTAGTTCTTGTTTGTGGTGATTCGAGGGTCAATTTGTTGCAGAGCACCTCCCCTTCTCATCTTTCCTGCATTCCCCTTGTTTCCAGGTAGGCCTTCGGCCCTCTTGATTTTGGTTTTTTTTTTTTGGTTTCTCTAGTTTTCTATCTGGTTTTGTTATGTTTTGTCTTGGTTCTATTTTTTGTTTCACCACGTCTTTTGCAGTGGCTTTTCTGGCGCCTCCCATTGGTAGATCGATTCTATGAGAGGGTTGTCTGCCCTCTGTGTAGCTGTAATAGTTTGTATACTTTGTATATTTTGTAGAATAGTGTGAATGCTTTTGTAAATTATGTAATCTGCTGTATATATCTATATGTATGTCCATTTTGGGCCAGCTTGCGAGTAGTGCTTCGGCCCTCGTGTGTGCTTCAGCTCTGTCTGTACATTCTTTGTAATCTACACTTTGTTTAGTGGCAAGCTTGTCGTGCTCTGTGCATCAGAAGCCCCAAATGTGGAGCTCATCCGAGAAAGATGTCTGCCTGGTTTGAACTCAGCACCTCACTGGTTTGAGCCATGGTAGTTTTCTCTCTCCTCTGTCAAGTCAGTCTTAATGGCGGATTAAGTTCCCATGCAAGAATTCAAGTCTAGCCCAAGTGGCATTCATTTCCTCATGTGTTTGGATAGTTGTCAGTGTTAATGCCATTACTCCCATTACTGCATGGCCATGTGACACCCCCACGTCAGCCTAATACGACTCATTTTTGGTCGTGTCATTAACGGTTAGTTTTTTAGACTCTGGGTCCCAAGTCTTCATTTGCTCTTTATTTCTTTCTCATCACATGTGCTAGAGTCCCTGGAGGCCTGGGAAGAGGTCAAATTCCTAAGTCACTCTTATTATATTTATATATTTTCGGGGTTTGACATGAGCTAACAATTCTTTCAGGCACAAATATGATGTGATGGTAAGATCTCTGAAGTCCAGAATAATGTTTTGTTTTGTATGAATACTGATGGTCGCCTTGCTTTGCAGGTTGCCAACATTAAACTCACCAATCATGTCGAAGGCATCTACATCGTCCCCACCTGGGAGTCCAGACCTCCCTACTACCACTGCCACCTGGGAAACTGTCAGGACAAAGGCTGAGAAGGCCCTGGAAAAGCTCCCATTAACAATGAAGTATCTGAAGGGAGACGCCATTGTGGGATCAAAGATTGATTCCAAACTTTAGTTGATCACCAACACCAGTGTCAGAATGTGGGCTGAAATGTAGGCCTTGGTAAAAATGATGTTTATTCAATGGATGATTGGAGATCCATTGGCCATCAATGTGGCCAACTCCAAAATTTGCAAAACTACTTGCTTCCCCTGTTCCATGCAAGCACCGAAACTCATTCTCACTTTGGCAGGACACTTTAATACAACCATCTGGGCTGTCATGCTTGCCACCCCAATCCCAACTAGATACCCAATGCCTATGGTGTCTTTGGATGCCGCAAATTTTTAGGCGGAGCTGGGGATCCCTCAACTTGATGATGCGACCGTTCTCACTCGGGTCTGGCCTTGGAGGAATTTCAGAAATTAGAACACAAGGCCCGACAGTATCTTAATAAAAAATGGCTTAAGGTGCCAAGGAAAGATTTTAAAAAGATGAAACTGGAGATCCCCCAGACCGAATTCAAATAAACAATACAAATGGGGATCATCACACTATGCAGGGTTTTTGGATAGCCCCATGCCCGAGAATTCTTGGCATGGATGTACTATTTCTTGTTGGGCATCACCTCTGGCAAGAAAAACTTTGATTGGGCCACTATCATTGCAAATCATGTAGACTCCCAACTTCTCTAGGTCACCAAGTCCTCCAAATTCTACATGACATCTTAAGTTTTGTGGGCACTAGCACAAAAATGCCCCGCGACCCGGGCATTACTCACAGCAGGTGAGCTCGAAACTAGCGTAGGCTAGAATGCTCCATGGGATTACTTCCTGCAAATTCAATGGGAGACTAGTTTCCTCAGCTTCTGCCGAGTAAATGATGCCTTCATTTACTACAACCTCCTCACACCTACTCGAGATGCCGGATACCATCTCTCCAAAGAAGCAGTGGAATTGGTCAGAACTTATGGCCATTATTATATTCAATATCAATAACATACATACATTCAGGTGACTGGATTCTCTGGGACACCCTATTTATTACTCAAACATTGTGGGAATAAAATAATTCTTTTAGAATACTGCCGGCAGATCCTGGAACTGCATGCCCTCTTCATGGTGAAGAAGGTGACAAACGTCCCATTCCCAATCACTTGTGATAACTACTCTTGTAGCCTGGCCGTGGAAAAGGAGGCAGATAGTGAACTCCAAAGTCTGGGACTGGCAGAGTTTTATCTAGAGCGGAAGAATTTTGATCCACTAGGAAAAATAGCGACGACACTTCCCCGGGTATTAGACCCCCATGAGTTTCACATGGAAGATTTTTGGGAAGACTGCAAAGATGACTTCGAGGTCCAAAACCAACATTTCATTTAGATGATAATGGGAATGATGAAGAGGCTCAAGCTTTGAAATTTCCCGGATGAATTTTTGGACATTAGGTCCACAGTGGACCCACAATATAAAGAAAAGGGAGTAGATAAGATGAGCCTCACTCCAGTGGACTGGGATGCACAGGAGGGCCCAATAATAGAGGACATTACCCATGACATGGTTGAGCGCAGTCATGCGTATTTCAAAAAGGCATACCCAAGAAGTACACACAAAGTTGGTGCATTTGTGCGAGGATCAACTTCTAGGGCCGGAACCTCCTCATAGGGTGAGGACAGAGGAAAGAGGAAAATTGGGACTCTATCTTAAGTCCTGGCTGCGGTTCCCATAGTGGAACAAATGTAGTAGACTCTGGCGGCATCCCAAAAGATGAAAGAAAAGTTAATCACCCGGTTGGCCACCTTGGCTATTATGGCCGGAGCTGTCCGCCCTTCCACTTCTCCTTCACTTTTAGAACTAATAGTCTGAGTGGTAGGGACCAAAGCGGAGGAAGAATAGGCAGTTGTGTTGGATGCAAGGCCCCCATTGGTAACAAGGAGGAAGAAGAAAAGAACAACTGATCCTCAACCAAAGGTGGAGACGGAGCTAGGGATGCCTAGCGTCCATGAAATACAAATTGTTTCCTTAGACTCGCCGGAGCTGAACAATCAACCCGAAGATCCCCCGAAGACCTCCCCTCCACACAATTATTTCAATGACATATTCAGGACATATGAACTTGTAAACTTGCAAGGGCATATCAGGAAAGCAGTAGAAGAGATAGTTGCCCAGGAGGAAGTGGTGATTCCTACTGAAAAAGAGACCTAAGAGAAAGAAGCTGTCGTGGAGTAGGAAGACCAGGAAGAAGGGGAGAAGGAACAAGAACAAATGAATGTCTCCAATGTTATAGAGATACAGGTCCTAAAGATCAATGCCACGAAGGAAAGGCCAGTGCAGAATGAGCAATCAACAACTGTTGAAAGAACCAGACCTACAGGAGCAACTGTAATCTCATCCACCATGCTTCAGATGCATACACCAATGGAGGAGAACATTTTGGTAGAAGGAGTGAACGAAGGATAGCAACAAAAACAACAACAAGGCAGGGGACAAAACCCTGAAGATACAGATGTCGAACCTGACACTGCTAAGGATATGGATGCCTCCAGAAAATACACCAACGGAGGAGAAAATTCTGGCAAAAAAAACAACAACAAGGTGGGGGACAAAATCCTGAAGATACAGATGTCGAACCTGATGCTACTAAGGATATGGACACCTCCAGAAAATACACCAACGGAGGAGAACATTCTGGCAAAAGGAGCTGACGAAGGATAGAAACAACAACAACAACAAGGTGGGGGACAAAACCCTGAAGATATAGATGTCGAACCTGATGCTGCTAAGGATATGGATGCCGGGGCAGATGATACTGACACCACTAAAATGGATAATACAGGCAATCCAAAAAATACAGGAAAAGAGTCAAAAGAGACTCAAAATAGTGGGGATACACAACAGAACCCCGGAGGGGATTTACAGGATCAAACTCTAGCAGCAAGGCCACCCCTACCCCCACCACAATGGTTGGTGGATTCAAGAAAAAGGAAGGCCCTAGCACCGGCCAAGGCCCATCTCTCTTTGGAAGAGATGATGGCACAAGCGCAAAATCCCCCTAAGGCAAAGAAAGCCCGGACAGTCCATACCCTCCGGACTGGGCCGAGTGGAGACACAGTTGTGGTAGTCACAACACCTCCCCCAGAGGCAGATATGGCGACAGAAAAAGCCAAGGATTATGCAATCAAAAAGATATCTCTGGGGAAGAGGGGAAAGTAGGGTGAATTGGACCTACTAAAAGAAGTAGCCAAGGGGGTAGAAGCCTGATATGAGAAGGAAGCCTAGAAATACAAAGAGGAGAAGGAAAAGAATGCAAATCTTGTTGGAATTTTTGTAGAGATTGCACAGCCCATCACTGCCATCCCTTTGGGAGCTTCTACGTCCAAGGAACTGCTTCCACAAGGTGACATAGATGCGCTAAGGACTATGAAAAGGAAAGTGCAGGAAATTGATGACTGGGTGGCTGAATAGGTGGGAAATGTTCGGCGTTTCCTAGTGGCCACACTCCTAGACCTGTACGTAGCCAACAATGTTCTATACCAGGCCAAAAATACCATTACCATCTGGGAAGGAGAGGCCAAAAAGTACAAGGCCTGTATGGATGAGTTGGGAGAACTCCTGAATCTCGAGGAATAGATCATTACCGAGGGTGGAATTTTTGGGGAGGAGTCCTTTGACTTTGTCTGAATGCAACACTCTAGACTTGATCTCACATTGGAGGTGATCAAGCAACTAGTAGGGGCCCTGCGGGACAAAGTTATGGAGATAGATTATTCTTTAAATTTGTACAAGGCATTTGTTTTAAGGGTTTCGGGAGTCAATCCCTTTAGTACTAAAATATGTAATCCAGAGGAATACATCATGGGGAAGTTTGACGAGCTAATCGAGTCTCAATACCAATCCTTGGAGGGAATAGATGGAGTGAAAATGTCACGTATATTGCGCATGGTACTCCGGGGTCACGATGCGACGAAGATGGCCACAGAATTCAAGGAAAATACTCTGGATCTAGGAGAACAAGTGAAGGTGGCCAAGTACCACCAGGCTGACCTTAAGGATATTGATGAGGATGGAATCACCCAGCTCTTGGAAACATTCAAAAATAGTAAGGAGCAATAAGGTTCTCTAGATTCTGGAGATTTTCACCATTAGGATACATTGAGAACATTCTTTATTCTTTAAGTGCAAGCTCCCAGATCCCAGAGTTCTAGATCCACAATTTTGCATTCTTTTTATGACACGTGTCTAGGTTCCCCAGAGTTGACCGGTCATTATCAAGCAGTTAATAAGGGTGTCAGAAAATAGGTGCCCCTAACAAGGCATGCCAACTTGAGAGATGGTTTTGACAGGTGGTCTTCCCAAGGCACCACTCCAGCATAACACCTGGCACATCGGAGACACTGAGCCACTTTTACATTGATGAGGCATGTAGCCTCAATCCCTAGGGGATTGGATTTCTTCTATTCTCCCTTTGGCTCTCTTCTTGAGGTCGATTCTTCCATACCTCTTTTCTTGTCTTCTTCTTCTGACATGTCAGACCTCTATTCTTTTTGAGGTTGTTGTAACGTGGTGCAGGTAGTACTGGCCACCATAAAATGTATTTTATTATTGAGTGTAAAGATAAGTTAGGTTAGTTTTAGGGATAACATATGTGTATAAATAACTAGTCCGACCTCATTCCAAAGGTCGACAAAATTGATGATTTTGCAGTCCTTAGCTATAGCATTTCAACATTTCATTTCTGATAGTTTCAGAGCTCAATGCTCCTTAGTTCTTAGAAGCTCTCTGTAGGTAGATTCTCCCTTGGAGCCATTATTTTACACACCAGTGCTTGCTAGAAAACTTGTTAATGAAGAAAAAAGAGTTCTGGCAATGATGTTGTTAGCATTCTGACCTCTGGATTAACGTTCTTTTGTGCTGTATGTTTATGATGTCCCTTGCTCTAATGTTTAAAGTAGATTAACGACCTTCTTTTCCCCTTGCTATTGAATATGTATGAACTAATGGTTCTATATGCATTCAATATTTAGTGTAGCATGTTAGAGCTTGGTTGATGTTTTAAATGTATTTGCACAACTATAGATAGAATGGAATACTTCTAACCCTGACGTACCTTTTAAAGTTTCTTTGATAGTCCAACTGCTTGCAGAAAACCCCAACCTACCAAAATCCCTAGAGAAGATGAGCCCAGACTCTCACATGCTTGAAGGCCTAGAGAATTTATTTCGTAGACAACCTTTATAGGTGAGGTTGGCCAGTACTCTAGTACCCGGTGACAACTTACACTCTGTTGGCGGATTGGTCACAAAGTCCCGTCAACAGAAACTTGCGCTAGAAGGAGGGCATGAGCTCGTCCCCTTTTGAGGATTTAGATTTTACACTGCTTGAGGGTTCCCCAAGCCATAGTTTTAGGAAACAAGACTTTAGTGGGATTGGATCATTTTCACCTACCTGATTCAAAAGAGTCCTTAGATCAGCCCCCTATCCCGGTAGGTTTGTTTAACTCGAGCCTCCCGCTTGAAAGAAGTGGACCCCGTAAACCAAGCCAACCAAAATTGTATGGGGATCTACTAAATCTTAGAATACCCAAGTCTCCCAGGCAACCCCGGGGACTAACGCTCAGTCTAGCCAAAACCCAACACCCCCAATGGCTGCTTACTTTGGTAACACCGGGTCCCCCATGGGATAGTTTCTAGGTGCAACCAACGATCTTCCCGTGCACCCGGAGAAGACATGCCCCCGATATGAGAACTTAGGCTCACAAGCCACAAAAGAGAATCTGCAGGCATACAAAGATGCCATGAACTGACACCGAATCCAACATCAAGACTTTGTGACCTGGATGTTCCCTCTGTCCATGGGACAAAACAAGTTGAACTGGTACCTTAACTTGCCCACCAACTCCATCAATAGTTGGTAGGATATGGAAGACTCCTTCTTGGTGGCCTTCCACATACATGCTGACCCAGCATGGTCCCACATCCAGTTCATCTCCATTAGGAAGGAACCGAATGAACCCCTTGCAGTATTCAACCATTGGTTCCAACGTGCCTTAAAGCGGTGCACGAGTCCTTTCATCTCATCCATAGATGTAACCATCCACACATACCTTAACACAATGGACCCTTTCATTTCCACTCTCCTATGGAGAACTACCACCCCCACTAACTGGGATACTCTGGTGAAGGTTTACAACCTAGCCTTGAAGTTGTCTCACAGTTTGAACAAAGCTCCTAGCGGGATTGGGCAGAGCATGCATTTCAACATGATACCTGACAGAACTTCTTACGTCAAAGGATACAAACCCAATCAGACAATGGGTGCCCCAGCGATGGCCATGAATCCCCCACCACCACCGATAGACCAGTAGGCCCGATACATATACCCATCACAAGCACAGACAACACTGGGTCTGGAATTTGTTCCCTGGAACCAGCCGTAGCAAACACAACAACCATCGAGACAACCTTCCAGAGTACCTTTCTTCCAGTCACCCATGGCTAGAGGATTGCCATGCTCGACTCTGGTAGCCGCTGCCGCCTTCCCTGGGAACCAACCAAAACAACTGTCACGTTGTGACACGAACACCCAGTTGTCTGCCGAGGTTGTATCCCTTCGATGATTGTTGTCCTCACTGACTGTGGACATGGGACAACTGAAGGCGGGGTCTTTTGCACCCCACAACACCAATTCCCAGAGAGGGAATATCTTCTCTGGCCAACGAAATACCAATTTTGGAGGAAGGAACTACAATAATGGGCATCGGCCCAATCAACAATAATGGAATAACAATGCAAACACCAGAGGTCCTCCTTCAAACCAAAACACCACTTAGGGTAGTGCTGGACCTACCCATTTCACGCTAGTCGCAAAACTCTAGCCCCTGACTAACTGGTGTAGATTTCACAACATTGGCTCTCACTCCAAGGTGAACTATGCCACACTAGAGAAGGTCATCATGATCTCCCAGTTGGACAGACAACAAATTGTCGATCCTACTCCCCTGGAGATGCCTGTGTAAGAGCCCATTCACAGTGCCTTCACCTGTGAGATTGTCTTCTTTGGAGCAGACAAGGAAGACAAAGAAGAACCTAAATTGCAGGGGTACTTTGACTAATCTATTCTAACCTTTGAGGCCAATGCCTTAACCAACCCTTTGACTCCTTACAACACTCGAAGTTAGGCTGGTAAAGGACTAGTTGACATGCCTACACCTGCCAAAGATACCCCTCCCTGGGAAAACACAACCGATCACTCCTTCCCACCGAAAGGATCTAGCTCTAACCAAGCTAAAGATCCAGCTGAGGGAAGCCAACAATTCCCTGGGGGGAGGTTTGACATCATGAAGGCATTGTAAAGAACTACCACCTTTATGACCTTAATGGAGGTTTTGCTAAACTGCCCTGAGCAGAGGAAGTCTCTTCTGAAGCTCTTGAGAAACTTGGAAGCCATCAGTTGCCCACCAAAGACTGTCACCTTTGACGATGCCAATGTGGCTATCTTCCGGGGAAACACTAAGGATCCTCCCTTCTTACTAGGTCTCAACATACAAGGGAAGAACCTACACAATTGCTTGGTAGATTTTGGTGCTTCAGGAAACGTCATGCCTTTATCAATATGCCGGAAGCTCAGACTATATCCCACTCCATCCAAGGGCGCAGTATTCCAGCTAGACAAAACTACTGTAAAAATGGTAGGTGAGCTGAAGAACATCCAGATTTAGCTCATCCAAGACCCCATGATAGCAAGCATCATAGACATCCAAGTGGTGGACATCCCAGAGACTTACAAGATGTTATTGAGTCAAAATTGGTCTAAGTCCCTTAATGGGTATTTCTCCACTGACTTTTCCCACTTGTGGCTCCCTTGGGAGGGAGAGTCTAACCAAATCTGGGTAAAAAGTGAGCCCAGGATGAAGCAGGCCCTCACCAAAGCTGGGAGGGTGAATGAAGTCCTCTTCTTTAAGACTTCCCCCTAGGTGTACCAACCCCTAGAAATCCTGACATTTGATTTTACCCCCGGAGAAGATCCCATAGTCTTTCAGAGAATACAAGACCTAGATGAAAAACTAAGGGGTGAGGTTAACTCACAGGGTACTATAGCAACTCCCACTACACTATTGTCTAACACTTGGTGCCAGGTGCATTATCAGAAACATTCAGAACTAGAGTGTGAACCTTGCATTGTCGCTGCTACCCATCACATCAATGCTCTCTGGGAAAAGAAACATGAAGTGGATTTGCCTAGACCCAACAATCATTTCAAAGGTACCCCCATGGTGCCGCTGGTCTAGGGATCCCAACCATAGGCTTATCCAAAGGAAAACCTCACCTACAGGCCATCAGAGCCGGAGGAAATTCCTCCCAACCTTCCCAAAAATAACCCAAAAGCCACTTCGCCTTCCCAACCCCAAACAATGAACAGTGACTTGTGGACCCTGAAGTTTGATGGGTCCTGGTCTAAACAAGGCTGCGGGGCCAGAGTGGAATTGATCAACCCACGAGGAAAATCCTTCCTTACATCTTACAGGCTGCAGTTCAACTACACAAACAATGTCACAGAGTACAAGGCCTTGGTCCTTGGACTCCTATTTGCACTAAGGAAAGGAATCACCTACCTCTGGGTACTGGATGATTCAGAGTTGATCGTTAAATAGGTCCGGAGCCAATATACTTGTCATAATAAAAGGCTGGCTACATACCGTAACTGGGCATGGAGTCTCATCAAAGATTTTGATGCCTTTGGCATTGAACTCATTCATCAAAAAATAAACTATGTTCTAGATGCCCTTGCTGTATCTACCAGCACTCTTGAGCCCATGGCTGGCTGCCGGCTCCAGAAATTTTCTGTTGAGATGGTCCCCACCCTGTCCATTCCAGATAATGTCACCCACTTTTAAGCCTTTGAAGATGATCAACATATTCTAGCTTTCATGGCAAATGTTGGTGTTTTCAAAGAGCAGATAGTGGAAGAAAGAGATCACGAAGATACTGGGCAGGGTGAAGAAGATGACGGGATCATAGACTTTCCAACCAACACCATCCCTAAGGGGATGGTAGTGCTAGAATGAATCTTTGACTTGAACCCTCAGGGCTAGGAGAATATATCATCCTCCTCAGAGGGAGGAAAATTTGAAAAAATTAACATCGGCCAGGCCGGTGAAGAAAAAGTGGTACACATTGGCACCTCCTGCTCCCCACAGGAGAGGGAGAAGATTCTCGTGGTTCTTTGAGAATACATTGATGTAATTGTGTGGGGGTATGAGGATTTGAAAACCTATGAGACATCCATCATGACCCATACCATCCCACTGAAACCTGATGCTAAGCCCTTCTGGCAAAAGCAAAGACCGATAAACCCACTGATCGAGCCTCTGATCCATCAGGAGGTTCAGAAACTGTTGTCAGCCCAGATTATCTTTCCTATCTGACACACTACTTGGGTTGCCAACCTTGTCCCTATGAGAAAGAAAAGTGGCAAGATCCACCTCTACGTGGATTTTCAAAATTTGAACAAGGCATCTAAGAAGGATAATCACCCTCTCCCCTCATTGGATAAGGTATTGCAAATCGTGAATGGATCTCAAACGATGTCCTTCTTAGATGGGTACTCTGAGTATAACCAGGTCATGGTTAAGTACAAAGATAGAGAAAAAATGACATTCACCACCAAGTGGGGAACGTTTGCATACCGGAGGATGCCCTTTGGCCTGATCAATGTAGGGGCCACATTTCAAAAGGCTATGGAAATCGCGTTCGAAGGCCTAGTGAACCGGTGCATAATCATCTACATGGATGATTTGATCATATTTTTGTGGGAAAGACATGATCATTCTGCCCACCTCGCCCAAATTTGTGAGAGATGTCGCCGGTATGGAATATCCCTCAACCCTAAGAAATGTATATTCAGGGTCACTAAAGGGAAGCTGCTTGAGCATATCATCTCCGAGAAGGGTATATCCACTGACCCTAAGAGAGTTGAAGCGTTGCTAAATCTACAAATGCCCGGTAGCAAGAAGGAAATGAGGTCTTTCTTTGGGAAGATCAATTTTGTGTGGCGGTTCATCACTGGATTCGCCGAGATAGTGAAACCAATCAATGAGATGATGAAGAAAGATACAAAGATTGAGTGGAGTCCTAAAGCAAAGTAGGCATTTGCCCATATTAAACAAACAATTATGGAGGCACCAGTCTTGGCTAGTCTAGACTACTCCCTCCCTTTTCACATATACTCCTTTGCTTTGCTGCATTCTACTATGGCAGTTTTGACCCAGAAGGTTGAAGGGGAAGAATGAACAATAGGTTTTATGAGCTCCCCCTTTAAGAATGCCGAGGTCCGGTATTCGCCATTAGAAAAGTAGGCCTTTTCTCTCATCCACGCCATTAAGAAATTATGGCATTATATTCTCTGTAGCAAAGTGCATGCTATCATCCCAGACTAGGCTGTTAAGTCTCTACTCTTATAGAGTGAATTGGGTGAATGATGGGGGAAATGGATGGCCATCCTCCAAGAGTATGATTTGGAAATGCAACACATGAAGATAGTCCGAGGCCAGGGACTATGTAGAGTGATGGCAGAAGGAACTCTAGATATTGAATGCTAGACCTATACAGTGGAGTCCATCACTCAAGATCTGTGGTATACTAACCTAATATACATATTGTTGAACAACAGATGCCTAGAGGGGCTACCCCCAAACAAACGTCGCGCCCTGCGGCTGAAAAGTGCACACTTCATGATAAAAAATGGAATGCTTTTTTGCAGGAATTATGAAGGGGTATACCTCCGGTGCATAGACAGGGACCAAACTGCGAAGATGATTGAAGAATTCCATGGGGAGTTTGGAAATAGGCATGGCTCAACTGACGCTACTACCCATTAGATCCTTCAAGCCAGATACTATTGGCCCTGTATCTTTATGGACGTCTATACTCATGTTAGGAGATGCCACACTTGCCAAACAACAACACATCATGAGCGGAACCTGGGTATGCCTTTGTAGCCGGTCTTCAAAGCTAGACCCTTTGCCCAGTGGGCATTTGACTTTATTGGGGAAATCAACCCTAACTCATCTGCCAACCACTGGTACATTCTAACTACTACCGATTATTACACCCGGTGGTTTGAAGCGATTCCTTGCAAAAACAACACGACAGACGTAGTTATCAAATTCTTGGAAGAAAACATAGTCACAAGGTTTGGAATGCCATTTTCTATAGTGTGTGACAATGATCCAACATTTTCTTCAGTACAATTACTCGAATGGACCTATGAAAGAAAGATCACCCTGAAGTTCTCCAGCAACTACTACCCCCACAATAATGGTGTGGCTGAATCAACCAATAAAAATCTACTTGAGGTGATCAAACATCTGTTAGAACAGAACCCCCGAGACTGGAACCAAAATCTTAGATTCTCTCTATGGGTGGATCACATCTGAATAAAGGTAGCCCTAGGGACATCCCCATTCCATCTGGTTTATGGCCAGAATCTAGTATTCTGAATCAACTTACAGATCCTGGTTTTAAAGTTTATGCTGGAATTCAGCAATCGGGACAACTTTGTTGAAATTTGACTTCTAAACTTGGTGCAAATGGAGGAACAAAGAGATGCAACCCTTGAACATTTTGCACATCATCAAGAAGTAGTTAAAATATGGTTTGATCGAAGAGCCTAGTATAAGGCCTTTCAAATTTTAGACTTGGTCCTCTTGTGGGATAAGGCCCGGGAAAAGAAGGGAAAACACACTAAGTTCCAACAGCTTTGGCTTGGACCATATCTGATAGCTGAGATCTGTGGGGCAAACACTTATCACCTCAACACTATGATCAGATAAACCATCCCATTGCCTGTCAATGGGCATTTTCTCAAGCACTATTTTGAATAAGGTAGGTGGTAAGTTTTCCCAAAGTTGTACTGTATGTAAAGTTCTTGCTTGTAAATATCTTTCTCGGTGCTCCGTTTGGAGTGCCTTGTAAATAGTTTGTCGGCCATCCTCCGGGACCACCTTTTCTTTTCATGCTTTCTTTGTTTTTGCCTTTCTTTTGTTTTTTTTGTTTTCCAGGTTTCCAGGGTGTTGCCTTCCTCTTATAGGAAGGTATGCTTTGCATAACATCTAGTCTTTGGAATGGTACCATGTACATTCCGGTGAATTTGGAATCTATTGTTAGCATAGTGGAATTTGTCCACGCTATGGAGTTATTTTGTAAGTATGGTAAAAGGTTATGGGTAATCTTCATCAGATTCACATCTTGACAGTCCGGACATCAGTTAAAGAGAATTTAAGAAGCAAGTAATCGGACACCTTGAGGGCAGATCAATTGCACTAGTTGTTGACTAGGTTTGAAAATATTTAAAATATCCCAAGTCCAGAACATTTTCTCCTATTTGGAAATTTGATAGTGGATGGCAAGGTGAAAGAATTACCACCTTTAAAATTAGCTAAGCTTAAGGTTCACGGTGAAAAAATTACCACCTTTCCATCCTGAAAAGGAAAGAAAAAGAAAAGAACTGAAGAATAGAGAATTCTGGTATCCTGGGGAAACGTGTAAGATATGATGACTTTGGTTTGATTTACTTAGTGCCTCCTCTCTGCTTCTCTTGGAGGTCATCAACTTGGTTTTCTTCCAAAGCACACACTTCACAACTGACAAAAGATCGAAATATTGAATCAGTGATGAGTCCAATTTTCTCAGATGCCTCACACTTTGCAAGTAGAATGCTCGAGGTCAAGATTAATTTCAGTTTTTCTAACCAGAGATTCTAAAGTTCTTGAATGCGCTAAGAAATTCATCATAGATAGTCACCATTTTTTATGCCCTGCATACCCATCCCTACATTTTGTAGGCAAAATGTTAGGTCCCCTTTTTCGCTTTTTCTCTTTCCTTTGGTTTTCCTCTGGGCTTTGCTTCCGTGAGGGTTGTTTTTATTTTTTCTTTTGTCTTCTTTTATCTCTGGGACCTAGTCCCGAAGTTTGTTTGTTATTTTTGAGTTGTCCAGATCCCAGACTCCTGGACTCTCTGTCATCATGTATTCTTTCACAAGAAGATGTGACTACATGGAATCCCCGGGCCCAGAGTCTGAAGGTTTTCTTGTTCCGGAGTTTGCAGAGAGAGCAACACAATTTTACCCTAGGGGTATAAATAGAAGTTACCAGTCACTTTCACATTTACCGTGATTAAACACTTAGAGCACTCAGAGAAATTTTAAGGCGATTAAGGCGATCTAAACACCATTTTTCTCCCTGTGCTTAGTAGTTGATTAAACAGTGATTTGCAGTGCTTGTTCATGGTGATTTGAGGGTCAATTTTTTGTAGAGTGCCTCCTATTCTTGTCTTTCCCACATTCCCCATGTTCCTAGGTAGGCCTTCGGCCCTCTTTCTTCTGGTTTTTGTTTCTCTGGTTTCTCTAATTTTCTGTCTGGTTTTGTTCTATTTTGTCTTGGTTCCATTTTTGTTTCACCGCGTCTTTTGCGCTGGCTTTTCTGTTGCCTCCCGTTGGTGGGACAGTTCTGCTAGAGGGTTGTCCACCCTCTGTGTAGCTATAATAATTTGTATATTTTGTAGAATAGTGTGAATGCTTCTGTAAATTATGTAATGTGCTATATATATCTATATGTATGTCCGTTTTGGGCCAGCCTGCGAGTCGTGCTTCGGCCCTCATGCGTGCTTCAGCTTTGTTTGTACATTATTTGTAATCTACACTTTGTTTAGTGATGATCTTGTCATGTTTCATGCATCAAAATCCCCAAATGTGGAGCTCATTTGAGAAAGACGTCTGCCTGGTTCAAACTCAAGACCTCACTGGTTTGAGCCATGGCAATTTTCTCTCTCCTTCATTAAATCAGTCTTAATGGTGGGTTAAGTTCCCACATGAGAATTCAAGTTTGACCCAAGTGGCATTCATTTCCTCACATGTTCGGACAATTATCAGCGTTAATGCCATTACTCCCATTACTGCATGGCCATGTGACACCCCCACGTCAGCCTAATACGACTCATTTTCGGTCGTGTCGGTAACGGTTAGTTTTCCAGACTCCGGGTCCCAGGTCTTTATTTTCTCTTTGTTTCTTTCTCATCACATGTGTTGGAGTCCTCAGAGGCTTGGGAAGAGGTCAAATTCCTAAGTCACTCTTATTATATGTATATATTTTCGGGGTTTGACATGAGCTAACAATTCTTTCAGGCACATATATGATGTGATGGTAAGATCTCTAAAATCTAGAATAATGTTTCATTTTGTATGAATACTGACAGTCGCCTTGCTTTGCAGGTTACCAACATTAAACTCACCAATCATGTAGGATGCATCTGCATTGTCCCCACATGGGAGTCCAGACCTCCCTACTACCGCTGCCACCCGGGTAGCTGTCAAGACGAAGGCCAAGAAGGCCCTGGAAAAGATCCCTTTGACAATGAAGTATCTGAAGGGAGACGCCATTGTGGGATCAAAGATTAATTTCAAACTTCAGTTGATTATTGACACTAGTGTCAAAATGTGGGCCGAAATGTAGGCCCTATTTAAAATGATGTTTTTTCAATGGATGACTGGAGATCCCTTGGCCATCAATGTGGCTAACTCCAGAATCCTCAAAGCTGCTTGCTTCCCCTACTCCGTGCAAGTCTTGAAACTCATTCTCACTTTGGCAGGACACTATAATACAACCATCTAGGCCATCATACTTTCTTCCCTAGTCCCAACCAGATACCCAACACCTATGGTGTCTTTGGACGTCACAACTTTTTAGGTAGGGCTAGGGATCGCTCAACTTGATGATGCGACCATTCTCACCCAGGCTCTGGCCTTGGAGGAATTTCAGAAATTAGAACACATGGCCCGACAGTATCTTAATAACAAATGGCTTAAGGTGCCAAGGAAAGATTTTAAAAAGATGAAACTGGAGATCCCCTAGACCAAATTCAAAGAAAACATACAAATGGGGATTATTGCACTATGAAGGGTTTTTGGACAGCCCCTGGGAATTCTCAGCATGGATGTACTATTTCTTGTTGGGCATCGCCTCTAGCAGGCAAAACTTTGATTGGGCCACTATCATTGCAAATCATGTGGACTCCCAACTTATCCAGGTCACCAAGTACTCCAAATTCTACATGACATCTTATGTTTTTTGGGCACTAGCACAATAATGCCCCGCGACCTGGGGATTACTCACAACAGTGAGCTCAAAATTGGCGTAGGCCAGAATGCTCCATGGGATTACTTCCCACAGATTCAATGGGAGGCTAGTTTCCTCAGCTTCTGCCGAGTAAATGATGCCTTCATTTACTAAAACCCCCTCACACCTACTCAAGATGTCAGATACCGGCTCTCCAAAGAAGCATTGGAATTGGTCATAACTTATGGCCATTATTATATTCAATATCAACAACATACATACATTTGGGTGACTAGCTTCTCCGGGACACCCTATTTATTACCCAAACATTTTGGGAATAAAATAAATCTTTTAGAATACTGTCGGAAGATCCTAGAACTACATGCCCACTTCATGGTAAAGAAGGTGACAAACATCCTGTTCCCAATCACTTGTGGGAACTACTCTTGTAGCCTGGCTGCGGCAAAGGAGGCAGATAGTGAACTCCAAAGTCTGGGGCTGGCAAAGTTTTATGTAGAGAGGAAGAATTTTGATTCGCTAGGAAAAATAGCGATGACACTTCCCTGGGTATCAAACCCCCATGAGTTTCACATGGAATATTTTTGGGAAGACTACCAGGATGACTTCAAGGTCCAGAACTGACGTTTCATCTAGATGACAATGGGAATGATGAAGAGGCTCAAGCTTTGAAAGTTCTCAGACAGATTTTTAGACACCGGGTTCACAATGGACCCGCAGTATAAAGAAATGGGAGTAGATAAGATGGCCCTCCCTTTGGTGGATTGGGATGCGCAGGAGGACTTGACAATAGATGACATTACCCATGACATGGTTGAGTGCAGTCATGCATATTTCAAAAAGGCATGCCCAAGAAGTACACGCAAAGTTGGCCCATTTGTGCGGGGTTCAACTTTCGGGGCTGGAACCTCCTCATAGGGCGAGGATAGAGGAAAGAGGAAAATGGGGACTCTGTCTCAAGTCCCGGCTGCAGTTCCCATAATGGAACAAATATAGTAGACTCTGGCAGCATCCCAACAGATGAAAGAAAAGTTAATCACCCAGTTGGCCACCCCGACTATTATGGCCGGACCTGTCTGCCCTTCCACTTCTCCTTCACTTGTAGAACTAATGGTCCGAGTGGTAGGGACCAGAGTGGAGGAAGAATGGATAGTTGTGTTGGATGCAGGGCCCCCATTGGTAACAAGGAGGAAGGAGAAAAGAACAATTGATCCTCAGCCAAAAGTGGAGCCGGAGCTAGGGATGCCCAACATCCCTGAAATACAGATTGTTTCCTCAGACTCCCCAGAGCCAGATAATCAACTTGAAGATCCCCGGAGACCTCCCCTCCACACAATGATTTCAATGACATATTCAGGATGTATGAACTTGTAAACCTGCAGGGGGATATCGGGAAGGCAGTAGAATAGATATCTACCCAGGAGGAAGTGGTGATTCCTACTGAAAAGGAGACCCCAGAGAAAGAAGATACCGTGGAGTAGGAAGGGCGAGAAGAAGGGTAGAAGGAACAAGAATAGATGAATGTCTCCAATGTTCTAGAGGTACAGGTCCCAGAGACCAACACCAAGGAGGAAAGGCAAGTGCAGAATGAGCAATCGACAACTACTGAGAAATTGGACCTACAAGAGAAACCATAATCTCAACCACCATGCTTCAGATGCCACCACCTACCCCAAAGAGGGTAACATTTGGCGAGGTGATCACAACGGCCCAAATGCTTAATCTTGGCCCTGTACCTCCACCACCTCCCAAAAATACACCAATGGAGGATAAAATTCTAGAAGGATCTAATGAAGGACAACAACAAAAGCAATGACAACAAGGTGGGGGACAAAACCTGAGAGATATAGATGTTGAACCTGACGCTGCTAAGGATGTGGATGCTAGGGCAGATGATACTGATGCTGCTAAAATGGATAATACAGGTGATCCATAAAATATAGGAAAAGAGTCCGAAGAGACTTAAAACAGTGGGGATGTGCAATAGAACCCTGGAGGGGATTTACAAGATCAAACTCTGGAAACAAGGCCACCCCTACACCCACAACAATGGTTGGTGGATTCAAGAAAAAGGAAGGCCCCAGCACTAGCTAAGGCCCATCTCTCTTTGGCAGAGATGATGGGACAAGCGTAGAATCCCCCTAAGGAAAAGAAAGCCTACATAGTCCTTACCCTCTGAATTAGGCCGAGTGGAGACACAGTTGCGGTAGTCACAACACCTCCCCCAAAGGTAGACGCGGCGACAACAAAAGCCAAGGATTATGCAATCAAGGAGATATCTCTAGGGAAGAGGGGAAAGTAGGGTGAATTAGACCTACTAAAAGAAGCATCCAAGGTAGTAGAAGACCACTATGAGAAGGAAGCCCAGAAATACAAAGAGGAGAAGGAAAAGAATGCAAACCTTGTTGGGCTTTTGGCAGAGCTTGCACAGCCCATCACTGCCATCCCCTCGGGAGCTTCCACGTCTGGGGAACTGCTTCCACAGGGTGACATAGATGTGCTAAGGACTATGAAAAGGAAAGCACAGGCAGCTGATGACTCGGTGGCTGAATAGGTGGGAAATGTCTAACGTTTCCTAGTGGCCACACTCCTAGGCCTGTATGCAGCCAACAATGTTCTACACCAGGCCAAAACTACCATTACCATCTGGGAAGAAGAGGCTGAACAGTACAAGGCCTGGATGGATGAGTTGGGAGAGCTCTTGAATCTTGGGGAAGAGATCATTATCAAGGCTAGAATTTTGGGGGAGGAGTCCTTCGACTTTTTCTGGACCCAACACTCTAGAATTAATCTCAGATTGGAGATAATCAAGCAACTGGTAGGGGACCTGCGGGATAAAGTTCTGGAGATAGACTATTCTTTAAATTTATACAAGGCATTTGTTTCAAGGGTTTTGGGAGTCGATCCCTTTAGTACTAAAACATGTACTCCAAAGGGATACATCATGGGGAATTTTGATGAGCTAGTGGAGTCTCGATACCAATCCCTGGAGGGAATAGACGAAGTGAAAATGTCACGTATATCGCGCATGGTACTCCGGGGTTACGATGTGGTGAAAATGGCCATATAATTCAAGGAAAATACTCCAGATCTGGGTGAACAGGTGGAGGTGGCCAAGTACCACTAGGCCAACCTCAAGGATATTGATGAGGATGGAATCGCCTAGCTCCTGGAAACATTCAAATATAGTAAAGAGCAATAAGATTCTCCAAATTCCAGAGATTTTTACCAGCAGGATACATTGAGAACATTCTTTATTCTTTGAGTGCAAGCTCCCAGATCCCAGAGTTTTGGATCCATAGTTTTGCATTCTTTTGCTGATCCGCGTCTAGGTTCCCTAGAGATGACCGGTCATTATCAAGAAGTTAATAAGGGTGTGAGAAAATAGGTGACCCCAGAAACACATGTCAACTCGAGAGATGGTTCTGACAGGTGGTCTTCCCAAGGCATTGCTCTAGCATAACACCTGACACATCAGAGATAGTGAGCCACTTTTACATTGACGAGGCATGTAGCCTCGATCCCTGAGGGATCGAATTTCTTCTATTCTCCCTCTGACTCTCTTCTCGAGGCTGATTCTTCCATACCTCTTTTCTTGTCTTCTTCTAACATGTCAGACCTCTGTTCTTTTTGAGGTTGTTGTAACGTGGTGCAAGTAGTACCAGCCACCAGAAAATGTATTTTATTTTTGAGTGTAAAGATAAGTTAGGTTAGTTTTAGGCTAACATCTGTGTATAAAGAATAATTTCAACCTTATTCCAAAGGTTGGCAAAATTGATGATTTTGCAGTCCATAGCTATAGCATTTTAGCATTTCATTTCTGATAGTTGCAGAGCTCAATGCTCCTTAGTTCTTAGAAGCTCTCAGTAGGTAGATGCTCCCTTGGAGCCATTATTATACACACCAGTGCTCGCTAGAAAACCTGTTAATGAAGAATGAAGAGTTCTGGCAATGATATTGTTAGCGTTCTGACCTCTAGATTAACGTTCTTTTGTGTTATAGGTTTCTGATATCCCTTGATCTAATGTTTTAAGTAGATTAATGACCTTCTTTTTCCCTTGCTATTGAATATGTATGAATTGATGGTTCTATATGCATTCAGTATTTAGTGTAGCATTTTAGAGCTTGGTTGATATTTTAAATGTATTTGCACAACTATAAATAGAATGGAATACTTCTAACCCTGACGTATCTTTTGAAGTTTGTTTGATAGTCCAAATGATTGCAGAAAACCCCAACCTACCGAAATCCCCAGAGAAGACAAGCCAAGAAAACTAGCTATCCCCCCGAACAAAATAGTCACACTCCCAACTTAGCTCCTGCACCATCGAGACCTGACTTTGACGTGCTTGAAGGCCTGGAGAATTTATTCCCCAAACAACCTTTATAGGAAAAGTTGGTTGGTACCCCGGTACCTGATGACAACTTACACTCTATTGGCGGACCGGTCACAAAGTCTCATCAATAAAAACATGCTTGAATAACCTACAAACTGTTAGAATATAGATTGAATGGTCAAAATGAAAACCCTTGTGGTCTCCTGACAAAGGGTGAAGATAGATCTGGAAAAAAAACTATAGACAAGATAAACAATAAAAAAACTAGGTTTGGCAGTGAACCAACCAAACCCCCAAAAAAATTCAAAAAATCTACAAAAAAAGTTAGATCGACATAAAATCTAATTTCTTCTCCTCAACTGATATATCTATCAACTATTCCTGCATGTTAGAAACTTAAAGTAAAATGAAAAAGAGAAGGAAAGAATCCAAGAGAGTATGTAATGGAAGAGATTTACCAAATGCTAACAGAGAGAGATATTTTCTTTCAATAGTTCAATCATCAAGAACACCACAATGCTCCAAGAACCAAGACAAGAACACAAGGATTTAAAAGGAGAAAAAACAAGAAAAAACCGTTTGTGAATAATATGAATACGACTCAAAGCCTAAAGAATGAGAGATATAAGCTCATTACATTATTGCAAGAATGAGAATGAGAGAAGAGAGAGAAATCCAACTTAGAACCCCTATGAGAACCCTTTATAACCCTAAGAAGTGTGTGAGAGTCATCTCTTAATTAGAGATGAGTGGAGGAGTTTGCATGTAACTCCCATACTCTATATGTTCCACATTCACATTTGGTGTGTTCCATGTGTAGGAATCCTCTTAAGGAGGAATATCTAATTTCATTATTAAAGGAATTACAAATATGAGAGAAGACCTTGGTATATCTTTTAATTACATAGTTACTAAGGAAAGATTAATTCTGACAGTTTGTTAGGAATCAAAGCATAACAAATATCATTTCTTTTCAAATCTTTAACAAATTGTCTACTTTGCATCAAACAAACTTTTGCAGATGTACATATCTCACCAATATATTCTTCAACCAAAGGTAACAATATTTCCTTCTTACCATCAACCCAAATAGTATATCTATTCACTCTTCCATCATGTATAACATGTATATCATATTGCCAAGGTCTAACCAACAAAATATGACAACAATCCATTGACATATTATCACACAACACCTTATCAGAATACTTCCCAATTTTCAGATTCACAAAACATTGTTCACTCACCATTAATGTATTCTCATCCTTGATCTGTGAAATCTGATAGGGCTTTAGGTGCTTCATTATTTTTAACTGTAACATTGTGAAAATTTCTCTAGATGCCAAATTCTTTGAGCTCCCACTATCAACAATTACCTTCGAAACTTTGTCTGCAACTCTACATCTGGTCTTGAACAAACTTTTCCTTACAGGATCTTGCTTATCTTTCTCACTCCAAAGTATCCTTATGATAATTATATTTCCCTCCTTCTCAGGTTCATTCGGTCCTCTTGCACTAAAGCATTTCTACTACTACTGACTTTTTTGCTTGCATGTGTGCACTCAAAAGATCTATGTCCTTCCTCACCACAATTATAACAAGTTCCTTGGAACCCTCTTTAGCTATAACCACCTCAGGAGTAGTTTCCTCTTCTTAAGTATGAAATTCCACCTTTCCATTTGGTCTTTCCTTTGTATTGATATGTGTCTGGATTTGTCTTGTCTGGTTCAGATCTACTATTTTCACCACGAGATCTTTCTCTTCCTCTAGGGAATCTACCACCTCTTCCTCTTTTCCTTTGTTCATATATTTTGTTCAATTTCTCCTCAGCTTTTAGGGAAAACTGATATGCTTATTCAATACTCTCCATCTTTACCAAGATGATCTCATCTTTTATAGAACTTATTAATCCATTTAGATACCTTTCTATTCTTTCCACTTCATCTTTCACATGTCCAGATCTGATGTCTAATCTGTAAAATTCCTCAGTGTAATATTTTACCAAGCTATCTTTTTGCTTCAAATTTTGCATTCTCCTAACTAGGTTAATCTCGTAATCACATGGGAGAAATTTTGCTTTCAATTTGTTCATCATCTTATCCCATACCTTGATCTTGTCTTTACTCTTCTTCTTCCGATCCAATTATAGATGCTCCCACCACAAGAATGCATGACCTTTCAACTTTGTGATGACTTTATTTTTCCATTAGTATGCAAATAACACTTTCGGTAAGCATAAATTGAAAGACATGACAAAGAGAAAACCAAAAATGCAGATATAAGAGATCACCAAAAACTACTAAGTACAAAGAAAACCGATGACACAATTTTGTGTGTAAACTGAAATTGTAAAACGGAAAGGATAAAGAGGAACCCGAAAGTGGAACCCAACAAGAAGGTCATAGTGAAAAATGAGAGAATAGTCAAAGAGGAACCTGAGAGATAGTTCAAGCAGGAACACTAAGAAATAGTCTAATTGACTTAAGAGCATAACTGACTGACATGAGCCGAAAGTCAATTACAGCTCGCAAAAAGTGGATCTGACTTCCACATCAGATAAAATAGTCTTATTCTATTTATAGAATATTGATTTGTTTTTAAAACCATTTCTTTAGGGACAAGAAACATGAACTTAAGTGCTTTAATCAGTCTAACTGATTTAAAACACAGACTAGGAGATCAAGGTAAAGTTGTAAACCTGTGATCTTAGAGTTAACATTGTTTTACGTGAAACTTGATTAGGTCAATCTATATTATAAATAGATGATTCAATCATTCATTATTATGTGATGTGAGAATGGATGAGAGGATGAATGCAGCATACAAGCACATCTATGGATTAGATTGAAAGTTTCAAGAACCAAAACAACAAAAGGTGAATTTGGTTATCACGAACCAAGAACAGAGGCTACTGAGCATCAGAGTTATTATTCCATCACATTAGGTGATATAATTATTCATGTAATATTAAATGGATTTGTAATCAACAATAGGAGATTGCATACACCAGGTCAAATTGTAATTTTCTTACATTCTAACAAGTGAAGCAAAGTGTAAAAATCCTTTCAAGGAAGGTGGATTTAACAGTCCAACTATAAATCTCTTAACCGAGTGCACACTCAATAGTGTTGCTAAAGATCTTAACCGAGTAGACTTTAATAGGTCTCCACAAATACTCTTAATATGGTAGATTATCAGAAGTGATCAAATTGTAAGCCTTAACCGGCCCCTTCCAATCTGTAGATAGTGAAGAATTTATGGGTGCCATCCCTACTGCAATTTTTGCTTCCTAACAAGAGTTTTCTGTGATATCATATCTTGTGTTATGTGTCAATTACTTTCTTGAATGTTTCTATGAATGTTCACATGTTTTATTAAGTTTATGAATTGATAAATCTTACATCAAGATAATATAGAACATATGGTTGGATAAACAATTGATTACCTAAAGGATAAAGGTTAAAAGATACAAAAGTTTTAGAGGTATTGATTCACCCCTCCCCTCTTAGTACACACTTCCCATTAATTCCAAAAATTGGTATTATAGCTCAGTCTCTTCTTTGGAAAAGCTTAAAGGCTTAAGAGAAAAGAGCATACAATGGAGAAGTACAAACTTGACAAAAGTATTGAGAATAAGAAGCTAGAAATTCAGATCTTCTATTAGAAGTATAAAGAAGCTAGAATCAATATGAGATAGTTGTTAGATGAAAGAAAGGTTATGACATCTCATTGTAATGAAGAAAATTATCATGAGGAAGAGATACTAGATTTATTTGAGTCTTCAGGATCAACTACAAGCAAAGCATCAGACACATTAGAAGAAAGCATCACAAGCCTAAATGAAATCAATCAACATCTGGATGGACAAGTGAAATCTCTGCAAATTGGTCAAGAGATATAGATGGTAAGAATGATTGATGTTATGAATAGTGATAGACAAGCTGAGCAAGAAAGAACACTAGCTATTGATGATAGAAGGAAGATAACTAAAAAGATACAAGAGAAAGAGTCTGAAATACAAAGACTTACAGAGCATCACCATGAGATTACAAATCAGATTATTCTTATGAGTCAAGAGGCAAACAAAATGAATGTTGAACTCATTGAAAGAATAGAAGCTATCAGTGAGATAAGGGAAGAGAATGAAAAAATGAAACATGAAATAAGAATTCAGTAGTAGCATAATGAAATTATCAAGAAATCTGAAGAAAGAAATAAAAGAATGGATGATTTTCTTGAAGGACAACAAAGAGTCAACAACAACACCGGTCTAGGCTTTATCGAGAATGGAGAATCACCCAATCAAGCTGATCCAAAGAATGTCTATGCAAATCCAAGACCAATAAAGCTGACATGCAATCACTATGGAAAGCAAGGCCACACATCAAATGAATGCAGAGGCAAAATGAAAGGTATTCCTAAATCCACATCTTCATTCATAGGATTTTGTTATAAATGTAACAAGAAAGGACATAAAGCATATGAATGTAAG
>MU223966.1:826513-848834 GCA_018584345.1 Thuja plicata | reverse complement strand
ATAAATGTAACAAGAAAGGACATAAAGCATATGAATGTAAGTCTGAGATGAAACAACCAAAGAAGGAAACCTACATGGAAAAATACTTTCCTACTTGCAAAATGAATGGGCACACAACTCTTGAATGTTGGAAAAAGAAAAAGCAATCATGGAAGCCCAAAGTTTAAGAAACTCCCTATCAAATGAAAAGAGTCGGTAACTAGTATGTATGAGATTACAACACATGGAAAAATTGTAAAACATGTGGAAGATTTGGTCACATTGCTGCAAACTATATGAGACAGTGGACTAGAAATTCTAGAGCCTGGACAAACCCTGGAATGGCATGCTTACACTATCATAAAGTTGGTCATCTCAAGAAAGATTGTAGAGACTGAATGACAGAGACCAACACATATCCCAATGGAAACACCATTGAAGACATCTGGAGAATGAGAGACAAAATGTGGAGAAGAGATTCAAACAATGATGAAGCTAGACTGAGTAATGTAAATGGTGACACCCCATCCAATGGATCTGGTGACATCACCACCCCCACCTAAGCAGAACAAGTAAGTATGGAACTGCATTACACTAAGTATTATTTTACATCAGTTCCATAATATGTTGATGAAATGCAAAATTAGCATAAGTAAAGATGCATCATGGTATTACTTGTTAAAATCTGTGATAACTATTCTATCGGCAATACATACCAAAATCCATCGGTATACGCTTAGATCTAAAACTGCCTACACTTACCGAGAAGCGTCGGTTAACATGAGAAAGAAAAGTTGCTAGTGTAAACTGAGACTCATCGGTAATCAAGCAAGTTGAATAAGTTGTTTGCGCACAACACTGAAACCCATCGGTAAAAGCAAAGAGTTAAACAATCACCTCGAAATGTCACATTGTTACTGAAGAGAAGTTAATGTTCAAACTGAAGAATTCCATCTTCAAACACCAAGGAGTGGTTGAGCATTAATGACTCAATTTTAGGGCAAATGCCTATAAAAGGGTGATGGAAGGGTTTCATTCTTCACCACAATCAGAGCAGAGTGACAAGAGAAAAATTTGAGCAAACAACAAAATCATCACAGAGCGACTTCAACTCAACCCAGAGCACTCTAACAAATCAGTGATCACTACATGTGTAAATAGTAAGTTCCTATGACAACCAAGAACTCTATTTTACAAATTTTTTAGAAATCCCTAAATTTCTCTGAAACAATGGCCACGACCTCAAGAACCACCAAAATGAAGAACATCAAAGAGGATAAGGTTAAAATTATCAAGAAATCTACCTACAAGGAACCTCACTACAAGATTTTACCAGAGGTTGCATCACAACCCGACAATGCTAGAGCATTCTCATGAATACCAGCTAGGGTTTTTCTTGTCAAAGACATGCGAGCTTACATCCACTGCAAGATTACAGAAATTGGTGTTTTAGAGGTGGAACAAGCTTACAAGAAGTTGTGTAATGAATATGGATCCATAAAAAATGAACATAAACACATAGAGGTGAAAGGGATCACAAATTCCCTATTATTCCTGAAGGTATTCAAAACTGAGTGGATTTGGTTAGTACTGAGCCGAATGCACAATCACAAGCTATGGCTGGATGAGCCTAAGATGATAACCTGAGATGTTATCCATGCAGTCACCGGTTACCCTATAATTGAGAAGGTAAAGGCATTAAAACACCCACCCAAGGCTGGGATTGAGAAGAACACATGAGAAAAATGTGATGGCAGAGGACTAAAGGTATCTACTATAACCGATGATGAACTTAAATTCAGAGCATGTGTTCTAGGTTATAAATTCTTCCAATCAAGCAAGATGAACAACATATCATCCAGAGCTGTAGATACAACATACAAGATTGTAAATAAATGAACTTAGTTGGATATGTCAGAACTTCTACTGAACCAACTAGAAGAAAACATGAGAACAATAAGAAATACAAAGACAAATACATGTAAGTTCTGATCACTTATCATGTGCATTTTCTTTACTTTCAAGAATCATTTCCATTAGTAGGAGATGTAAAATGGGATACCACAAAACCAGTCACCATGCAGATCAGTGAATACATAACATCACTGGGAGACAACTTTGAAACAATCATGGATGAGTACTTTACAGGATTCAAGGACCGAATGCAGAAAAGAGTTAGGATCCCTGAACAACTTATAGAGAAATTCAAAGATGATATATATTTCATGGTTGACACCGACCACACATACACCAAACTTGTTGTACCAAGGACAACATGGTTACAAACTTTGTAATATGAGGTCAATATTGATCAAGCATTCAATGCAATTGATGCATTGATAAATGAACCATTAGACAAGAAACAACCAAAGTTTGAAACTTATGAGGAGGCCAAATCAACAATCAAAACTAGATTGGTTGTGAAGAAAATTGACAGAAAGAAAGATAAAATGGTTAAGAACTTAAAGAGAAGATTGTCGGTTACTGAAGAGGAAACTAAGAAAAAGGAAGAAACCGAAGGATAGTCACTCGTCAGTGAGGCTGAGAAGGAAAGTGACTCTGAGTCTATAGAGTCAGATACTCCATTGCCGACACCTGCAAAGAAGCGAAGAACCACAACTGCTTCTAGTACAAGAAGCCAAATAGAAAAGGACTCAAGTCCTTCACCCTTGAAGAAAGGACAAGTGAGAACTTACAAGAGGAAACCGGCTACACAGAAAAGAGGGCCAAAAAAGAGAAGGAAGTTCATAAGAACCCGAGTAGATATTGAGGACACCGAACAAGATGAAGGTGTACAAGCAGAAAATATTAAGGTTCTAGAAAACATTAATGAGGTATGAAAATCTATTGCAAATTCAGGATCTATTACATATTCTAAGATAAGAAGATGACTAAAACTAGATCCAAAAGATCGAAACAAACTTGAGTATGTCATCATTGCAAAGATGTACAAATTCAAGTATGTACCACTACAATTCGAAGGTTCAATGGTACCGAAGGAACTCATGGAAAGATTATATGCCAGATGGTCATTTGCATTAAACAATGATAAGTAGATAAGGGAAATAGTACTTGTTTCTCTTATGCCTCCTAAATCCAAAAGGGAAGAAATTGATGAGATGATGTAGAACCATAAAAAGGAGTTCTCACCCAAGTTGAGAGCCTACAAATTTATTGAAGGAAGGCTTATAGAGATTGAAAAAGAAAGTCACAAAACTCAGAGTAAAATACTCAATAGACCTATTGAGGAAGCACGCCCCAAAAAAGAACAACCAAAGCAAGATTATAATCAAGCAACTCAAGAACAAATAATAATCAAAGATGCAGAAGATGACACATCAGTTGAGTTAGATAGAGAAGAAAACACAACCGAAAACAAGAATATGGATGTTGCAGATGAAACATGCCCGGAAACCACTATGGACAACATTGTGGATAAAATAGTCATTGACATAATTGATGACCCAGGAGAAGAAATACAAAAGGATGAAGATGTCAGTGTTATCAAGGACAAGATTGATGAACAAGACACAACATTTAACACTTCACAGGTGAACATATCAAACAACATGCCAATATGATGCAATCCATCAACATACTTCAAGAAATATACAAATCACCTGACAAATATTCAAGCATTCCCAAAGATGCAGGGGAAGAAGGAAAGAAAGACAACACCGATGAACAAAATGTCATCAGAGATACTCATATTGTAACTGAAAGTGACAAGGTTGCAGAAGGAGATTTACAACAAATAGATGGAGACACCACTGAGAAGGATGGACAGAAAAAGGAAGATGAAGTACATAGGGACAATGATGAAGGAGGAAAACCTAAATATGACACTCCCTAAAGGTTGATGTGGAGACATCTACTAAAAACTGACAATCTGACACCGATGCACAACAACAAAAAGAGGCAACACCACAAGTCACTTCATCCAGCACAATAGACAAAGTTGAGAAAATGGCTATGGTTTTACACTCAAGTGAAATCCATAAGAACAAGAAGAAATCCAAAAAGAGTAAGTTGGAAGTCACTTTAGATGAAATCATTGAGATACCCAAATGTGACCCAACTAGACTTGACTATGAAGCACTGAAGGAATACGGTGAAATATACTAGAGGAAGGCATTACATGAGAAGATAAGAAAGAAACACTAAGACTCCATGGTACTAGAAACAACTAGGGACATCTTACACCAGATTGTACCCGATGTTGATGTTGATCAAAATAAACTGATACTTGATCAACTAGCCACTCTCACAGAAACCATTACAACCCAGAACATTGATGCAGAGAAGGCAATTGAAGAGAGAGCAGAGAAGAGATATCAGCACAAGCTTGTTGAGAATATTAGCCAAGAAGTGGTAGTCAACAAGGTAAAATTTCAGAATTCATAAGTAAATTAGATCCAATAATTGCTGAAGCTATTTCCTTGATCCAAAAATTGAGCATAATTGAAAAATTCACTAAGGAGCATAGTGATAAGATAGAAAAGTTAGATTCTTATCTAGCTACAAGTGATAAAGGCTTAACCACCAAAGAAAATGCAATAAAGTTGCATTATGAGAAGATAATTAAAGTAAAAAGGTCAAGGCAAGAACTGTGGGAAGCAGAAACACAATTCAAGGAAGATGTCACCGAGCTCCAGGCTCAACTTCTCCAAATCTAATACTACTTCAACAACATATCAGTTTGACAAGACAACTGATAGCCACCCCCGAGATGTCTGTAGAAGACAACATCTACGATATGCACTCAAATATCACACTCGAGCACTTGGCTCTAGAGAACCTGAAGGACCAATGGGAGAAGATGATGGAAGACATGAAGTCTTCACACTCTCACATTTTTGATAAGATATGAGGTATACACCTTTGACCTTAATATCAAAAAGGGGGAAAATAATGATATGTATAGATAAAAATCTATACAGTACAAAAAAAAGGGGATAAAATAATGATATACCAACATATACATAGGGGGAGTCATAAAATGACTAAGGATTATATATGTTGTACATACTTAACATTTTGTTAGTATTTTGCACATATTAGTTTTTGATACTAATGTCAAAGGGGGAGATTGATGACATTATTTTTCCATTAGTATAAAAAGAAAACTTTTGGTAAGTATACACCGAAAGACAGGACAAAGAGCAAACCGAAAATGCAAATATAAGAGATCACCAAAAATTGCTAAGTACAAAGAAACCGACGACACAATTTTATGTGTAAACTAAAAATGTAAAATGGAAAGGATAAAGAGGAGCCTAAAAGTGGAACCTGACAAGGTCATAGTGAAAACTAAGAGAATAGTCACAGAGGAACCTGAGAACTGAAAGTCAGTTACAGCCCGCAAAAAGTGGATCTGACTTCCACATCAGATAAAATAGTCTTATTCTATTTATAGAATCTTGATTTATTTTTAAAACCATTTCTTTAGGGACAAGAAACATGAATGTAAGTGCTTTAATCAGTCTAACTGATTTAAAACACATAGACTAGGAGATCAAGGTAAAGTTGTAAACCTGTGATCTTAGAGTTAACATTGTTTTACGTGAAACTTGATTAGGTCAGTCTATCTTATAAATAGATGATGCAATCATTCATTATTATGTGATGTGAGAATGGATGAGAGGATGAATGCAACATACGAGTATATCTATGGATCAGATTGAAAGTTTCAAGAACCAGAACTACAAAAGGTGAATTTGGTTATCAAGAACCAAGAACAGAGACTACCAAGCATTAGAGGTAGTATTCCATCACATTAGGTGATATACTTATTCATGTAATCTTAAATGGATCTATAATCAACAATAGGAGATTGCATGCACCAATTCAAATTGTAATTTTCTTACATTCTAACAAGTGAAGCAAAGTGTAAAAATCCTTTCAAGGAAGGTGGATTTAACAGTCAAACTATAAATCTCTTAACCGAGTGCACACTCAATAGTGTTGCTAAAGCTCTTAACCGAGTAGACTTTAATAGGTCTCCAAAAATACTTTTAACATGGTAGATCATCAAAAGTGATCAAATTGTAAGCCTTAATCGACCCCTTCCAATCTGCAGATAGTGAAGAATTTGTGGGTGCCACCCCCACTATAGTTTTTACTTCCTAACAGGAGTTATTTGCGATATCATATCTTGTGTTATTTGTCAATTACTTTAATGAATGTTCACATGTTTGATTAAGTTTATGAATTGATAAATCTTACATCAAGATAATATAGAACAGATGGTTGGATAAACAATTGATTACCTAAAGGATAAAGGTTAAAAGATACAAAAGTTTTAGAGGTACTGATTCACCCCTTCCCTCTCAGTACACACTTCCCATTAATTCCAACACTTTATACTTGAAATCTTTACCTTTTTCTCCTCTGATACATTCTCATACTTAAATTATTTTTTCATCTCAGTTATTGAGTCTATCAACTCATCAGCGTCTAACTTTACACTATACTCAGGAGGATTAAACTGAGGTGTGGAATTCAAACTTGTCAAAGCTCACAAGAATCTCTCTTCTTCCTGATCCATCACAGGTGAAAGTATGACTTCTCTTTGCACTTCTTCAAATTCATCATCACTAACATCTTCAATATGTCTTCCTCTACGCTACGTTGTCTCAACAACTTCCAATCTTGCAGCAATCTATCTTAGCATATTAGCTAGACCTGGATATGCATTTCCTCTCCCATGAACCATCTTGAAACCATCTACAATTGTAGGTCAGATTGCAATCTGCTAGCCCACAAAAATATCAACCAATTCGGGTTAGGGCTTACAAGAAGGAACCTAGATCTCAAATTTCCTTTGATATCACCTGACGCAAGGAGGGTTGGAAGACCAGGGCCAAAGGCACTCCCACCTACCAAACCAGCTTGTAGAACAACTCGAAAGCTTTAACACAAAAAGGGAGAGAAGAAAACATAATTTATTACATGTCGGGTTGTAAGGCCTTCCCAGTTTCAGACATATACATTCAGATGTTTATAGGATAATCTTCATACATATGAGATCACAGATTTGTGATCTGAATTTGCTAAAATACTATCTTCTATCAAAACTGATGTCCCTAATCTAAGAATAGAAAACCAAATATATACAAGAGTCCACCAAAGAGGTCGACACTCAGGTCCTAAAGATCCAACATAGGAAACAACAAAGACCCAGATTTAGGTCCACACACATCCCAATGAGAGATCCCAACATTAATTATGCTATGAAAATTAAATTCAAAAGTCAGCCAAAAGATTCAACTTCTAAAACACAACTCGGTAAGAAGGCCAACGAAGTACCGAGACCAGTTGGTGAAAACCCACTGAGTATTCAAAATGACTACCTAGACCCGTTGGTAAAGCAAGACTGAAACAAGTAACCAAGTCTGAGCGGAGAACAAACAAGTCTTCAACTGAGGGAACAAAAGTAGTTATCGAGCACTTTACTGAGCAGTCTCCAACAAGATACCGAACCAAAACAAACATATTTTTGGTTGATATAGGATTGCCAAGAACCCAAGATGCTCCTCCATCATAAGCTCAGGTTGATTGCCACTAAGAAGATGCATATATTTACATTGATTTAAGATAAACCACCAGTTATTTCTTTGATTCCTTTGTGTCCTATTCCTAATTCTTCTTCTCCTTTCCCAATCAACCATGTCCATTACAGATAAGGCCATTTTCTCCTAATATTCTTATGGTTATTGCATTACAATCTATCTGGATTTTAGATTCTACATGTACTACAACCTTTCCCTTCCCTAGAGGTACTTCCAATTATTGACATTTTATCTCACATTAGAGAGCTTCATAGTGTGTGGGAGAGAGGGAGCTTCATAGTGTGTAGGAGAGAGGGAAAGACACTCTAAAGTGGATGAAAATCGAGGCCTAAATCTATAGATATTTGCATGCAAATAATAAATTTCTAAAGACACGATATGTGTGCAAAAGGGGGATTAGAAAATACAGTGCAACGCGTGCCAAGGAGGAAGTGATTTAAAAATTAAGTATATTAATTTTTGTTGAGCACCTTCCCAACTATACCACAGCGGCTTTCCAAAGGGACCATACCACATCATTGTCTTCAAAGAGAGTCGAGCACAACATTTGGATGTTGATGTGGATTGTTGACTCTCTTCCATGAGATCAGCCACTAGTTACATGGGCATTATTTACTTTGTAACATCAGTAGTTTGTATGGAATTTATGAATGTAACATTGCATAACAAGAATTTGTATATTTCACCTCGAGAATATATTTTTCAGGTTATATAATAGAAAACATTGAACAACTATTATCAGCCACTGGAAATTGAGAAAAAATAATATTTTAATTTTTGATTACAAATTATGTAAACGAAAGATAGTTTGCAAATTGTTTGATGAAATGCCTGTATGACCAAATTGTGAAAATTTGCAAGTTTTTGGATAATTTTTTTAGCTGGTATATTACAATAATAATTTTAATTTTGTTTAATTTTTTTTGTTTGATCATTTTTCTCACTTTATAGATCCTCTAGTTTCAAAACTCTTCTTAGGTGTCTTCTATTCTAGACACATTTTTACTTACTATCATTTCTTTCATCCATGTTTTATAATAATAAGAATCAAGACAAATACTAAATGTCAATTTTTGGCCGTGGAATTTATTTAGATAAAGCCAATGCATTCATTAGATTATGCATCAATTTCTTTCATATGGTATAAACTATAAAAAAATGAAATGACTACTTTAATTCTTTCTTGAAGGCTCTTATGTCTGATTGTTCAACTAGGGGTTAAGTGACATTCTTGCATTGTGATGATTTTCGGGTTCTTCTACCAAGAACTTCTACTGTGAAATGTCACAGTGATGCTGGATTTTTTCTCGAGGCGTATGTTAGTCCTTCTTTCCTTCTTTTTAAACAAAAACTAAAAAGAAGCATGCAATTATCATATATTCTTAGGCATCGATCCATTCATTAGTAAAACTAACAAAAGTATGATTTATTGAAACTTTTGAGTTTCTAAGTATTTGTTTGAACATGACTATTGAAATATGACAAGAATTATCATATTTTTAATAATTAAATACTACTTTATGTTCTTACCTCCATGATCAATAGGAAATCCATATTTGGAACCTATCACATAAGGTCTTTCTACAATGATATTGTTAATTTACATGTATTCATTGAGTTGTTATTTGGTTATTTATGCTTTCCTTTGTCTGAGATTTTTCCTTGAAAGAAAATTTAATGCACCTTATTTTCATACAATATTCTAACTCGAATTTGAAGGGATCTTTATTTATGACATACCCAAGCTTCTTCTTTTAAGTTTGAGTAGCAAGTTAAAAATATATAACTGCAACGTGTGATTTTTGAAGATGGAAAACTCTAAAGTGCCTACCATTTTATCATGCATTGCCATAGATACAATGTGGCATATCCACCCTAGGGATGCACCAAATACCTCTTAGCCATGTTTTTTCACTGTTGATTAGATTTCCTAATTTTTGAACAAACTTTTATAGGCACTTTGACTCAATCCTATTTTCCTTCCTCTTTCATAGGTGTACATCACATAATAATTTTCCAAATTAAATGCTCTTGGAAGAGATTTTTCTAGTTTATTTCCATCAAAAAGTGTGCCTAATTTTAGTCCTTCACCTTGGTAGAAATCACTTAAGTTCGAGCTAAATTTCCTATGTCTTGGGTGTAGATATCATATGGTTTTGCCTTGTAAAAGGTGTGCCAACTTCTGATCAGATGAATGGGTGGGAATTTATTTGTTTGAAAAATGAATTGTGGTAGAACCCGCAAAAAAATGCACTTGAATATGATATCTTATCTCCTTTGAATTATGGCAGAAAGAAAAGAAAAGAAAATTGAACCTGCCTGTTTTTTATTCTTGTATTCTAATGATCATAACAAGATGACGTTGTAAGAAGACTGAGAAGAATGACAATTGACATGGAAATGCAATGAAACCAAGGATAAATTGACAGAAAACCTAACAGAAGGGAGCATGCAATTTGAGTTTTATGTGGTACAAACAAAAAAGAAATTCCTTGTACTGGTTAGACAAGGAACAACAAGAGTCATTTTGATTGCATTCACCTTGAGTTTTGATGAAGCATTTATATGCCCTATTTTTAGGGACCCTAGGATGAGTTTTTATTAGTCTTTGTTTATGTTTTCCTGTTATATTTGTTGAAACTCTATACTCTTTATGTTATTATGTGGCATGCAACCACTAAGACATCTGTTATGGTTTAATTCTTTAAAACATACAAACACATGCAAATTAGTGCTATATTAATTATGCAAATTTTATGGTTATGTTCTTATAAGTAATTGTTGTTTTAACATGAATGAATGTATGAGTGTTTGATGAAATATTTCCTTGAATGTCTTGAATCTAACATTTAAGATGCAAAGCATGAATATCAAGAGAAGGGTTGACCACGTGAATGTGCCATGTGCTGGATACCCCGACCTGGTCATGTGGCCGACTCGACCATTGGCAAAGTAAATGTGACTTGAAGTGGCAATTCCAATAGTACTAAGGTGCCAGCACCTGAGCAAAGACCAAGTTGCAGAGTTATGAGTTATTTTGAGGAAATCCAGGAAGAAGTGGGAAGCTATATCTATTCTTCCTCTTCATAACATATGTTTCCTTCTTCATGGATATCTTTTGTTTTTCCCGCTTTACAGTTTTCTAGCTTTCCAAATAAATGACTCCGCCTTTTGTATAGCGTGAGAAGTTAGTATAGTTAGATGGTTTTCTTTAAATAAGCTCCACTCCTGTGTGAGAAGGAGGGTGTTATTATTTTTATTAGAATAAATTTTCACTCTATTGTTTTACAATTTTATGTGAATCCTGTACTTTTCATTTCAATAAATAACAAATGAGGCGTTGATATTTAGTTCAGTATAATTGAGTTTGGATACTCACTCAAGGGGCCCACTTGGTGAGGAATCTATGTTAGTTAGAATAATTTTCATGTAGTTTCATTTTCCTGCATCTTGTTATCATAATTCTAGTGTTAACATAGTTCCTGCAACTAAAACTGCAAGGTAATCTATTACTTCATGTAGCCAAACTGACATAACCGTTGAAACATTATAGTTGTATTTTCAAGTCTTTGCATTCCTACAACACCTTTATTTCCGCATTCCCTTTCCAGTATTTAATTTATGCAACAATAGACTAGTTTCCCTTTCAAGCAATTTGTTTCCTGCAACTATAGACTAGTTTCCCTTTCATGTAATTTGTTTCCTGCAGCCATAGCGTGGTCTGAGTAAAATCCTTGGTGCATATATCTTGCTGACCCATTTCAAGTACTACATCCCTGGGTTGATAAATTAAATGAGTTTTTATGACGAGGATAGCTACTCGGTAGGATGTCCAATCCCTGAGTCTTGGTGAGAGGCTAGTTTTTGATTCCTTTAATTGAACTGATCATTTTTGGCGCCGTTGTTGAGGACGGTGTCGAGCCAAGTGTTCAATTCAACCATTTGTAGAATTTACTTCAAGCATTTACATTCCTTTAATAGATTTAACCACCAAAGTTTTTCATTCCATCACCGCAATTTTTATTTAGCTGCATGCATAGAAGAAGAAGAGACACTCTAGGAAGGTACTTGCCAAACTACCCCAATAACCAATTTGGAGATATTTCTAGACTAGAAGAAGATGAAGAGGAGGGTCAGTTTGTGAATGCAATTGTAAACCTTCATGTTTCAACATTTTCATCATCATCTTCAGAAGGTGATCCACTGAACTTTCACCTTCCTGAAGAGCAACCCGAGTTTAATCCATTTGCTGAAGCCTTGGCCAATATCAAAATCCAATACCTAGAGAATCAAGAAGAGAATACATTACCTCTAGTCATATACCAACCACAAGGTCCACCTCAAGGTCCTCCTAGTATGGTGAACCCTCCTACTTTTCCATTCCCCATTACGGACCAACATGATAATAACAGCCTCAATAATATTGCCTCTTCAAAATTTGATGTCCTAGTAACTAAGGATCCAAATACCTTTCTCTTTGAGTTTGATATCCTCTGTCATAGTTATGACTACACCACAGATGCCCATCAGCTCAAATTATTTCCTACAAGTCTAAAAGAGTCTGCATTGAGATGGTTTATGGGCTTAGGCCTGAATGTTGTCCATGATTGGGATAAAATGAAGAAAGCATTATTGACAAAGTATAAGGAGTACTGTAGGGGAAATGACATGGGAGGGGATGACATCTTCAAGATGATACAAAAGGAAGATGAGAGTCTTGAATATTATGTGTCAAGATTCTTGTTGAGCTTGCAAAAGAATACTCAACATCAACTCAACCAAGAGTCACATAAACTTCTCTTTCTGAGGGGTATAAATGAGGGGTGCACTAAAGCCTTGGATCTCATGGCCATAGGTGATATCACCCAATCTACATGAGAGGATATCAAGAAAATCTGCCTCAATTACTGTAGAGTTGCTGCTAAGAAGGGCAGAGGATATAGGTCTACAATGGGAAAAACTAATGGAGCTGGAGCCTCTTAGACAAAAATCACACACCTGATGTATGAATTCAAGCAGGACATCATCAATAACATGGCCACATAACTGGACACAATGCAGGGATAAAAGAAGCATGAAGAGGCTAAAGCGATTCTGGCAGAATTTTGTCCACATTGTAGACAGAAGAAGAGAGATTGCCGGTGTAAGTTGGTTTCTAATATGAAGACTACACAGATACCCACTAATTATAAACCAATTAAAGGAGACGATGAGAAAATATTCTTTGTTGCACAACGAAGACCATGGGCTCAAAGACAAGCTATGTCTAATGAACTTCTTACATTTAATGATCCATTTTATAGTAGTCAATGGAAACCCCCTATGAATAATCAGTACTCTCCCTGGAATAATAATCAAGATCAGTGGAAAAATTACCCCAGTCATCAATGGAAAAATCCCCAAGGGAATTGGAAACAACCCCAAGGGAATTGGCAGCCTCCACAAGGCAATTGGCAGAAAAATTAGCAGTGGCGGGGTGGTCAGTAATGACCAAACTAATAGTAAGGATTCTTGTAGCCACCACCTTAGCCTCAACAACAAGCACTTTTTCTACCTCCTACAACCACTATGGTATCCCCCAGGCCTACCCAACTCCCTATCCAGTTGCAGCCAAATCCTAATAATAGGTCTCCAACACCTTAGCAAAATGTTTATGCCGCTAATCCAAACCAATACCCTGCCTATGCTATCACAATCAATGACATTCATTTGCGGTCAGACACCACTCTACCTACTTCTCCTATTATCACCGAAGTACCTCAAGAAGAGTCTAGTCCTAAAAAAAATCTAGATACCACTCCATTAAGCCCAACAGTGTTACTAGATAAATTTCAGCAAGCTCCTCCTCCCTTTCCACAAAGTCTATAGAATGAAAGTTCTAAGCATACTGACGATGCAGCCTTTGACATCCTTGACCAACTCAAGAGCATTAGTGTTCAAATTTCATTTTTTCAAGCAATAAAGGATGTCCCAACTTATGGAAAGGATATCAAGGAGGTCTGCTTTAAAAATTTAGGTCGTAAGTGAAAGGGTCCCCAGACTATCCATATCTTAGGGAAACTAGTTGATATCATGCTCAACAAAATAGTTGTCCCAAAGTAGTCCGACCGAGGAAGCCCAGTTGTCAAGGTTATCATCAATGGGACATCCATTAAAAATGCTTTGATAGATTTAGGAGCTTCTATAAATGTAATGAATAAGGACATCATGCAACAACTTAGCATAACTAACCTACGGGAAACACCCACTGTCCTGCTGCTTGCAGACAGTTCAATAGTCAAACCCGAAGGGGTAGTGGAAGATATAATTGTTGATCTAGAAACCCGGTCCTATCCCATTGAATTTATGATACTTTCCCTATAGACCACCTTGGGAGGCTACCCAATCATTCTTGGTTGGCCTTGGCTGGCCAATGTTGATGCATATATAGGATGTCGCTGAGGCAATATAACCATTTCTAATGGTCAACATACTAAGACATTAGCCTTGTACTAGTCTTCTCAACCACAAATGGAATTTGCTCCACCAATTTGACCTGATATAGGAGAAGAGACCGAGGTAGTCAACTCAGTATCCCAACTAATGATGTTGAAAAGGGATCCCTTCATGCAACTACAAGAGGAGGACATAGTAATCACAAACATTCTGCACAACCAATATGACCCAGATTTAGATCCCATAAACTGTCTAAATTCCCATAACTATTCGTTGTAGGCCTTGTACCCTAATTGTGAATTGCCTCCATCTCCTATAGTCAAGAAACTCTACCACCAATTCTTACCACATGAGGTCCAAGTACCTCCATTAATGGATAATTCTATGGTAGAACTCACAAAATAGTTGGAAGTCTCCCCTGGCTATTGCTTGAATATTAATAGTGAACTTACCAACTAGTAACAAATATCTTTGGCTAAAATACTGAAAGGCCTGTATCATCTTAAAATGGAAGTACTTCCATTTTGGTATGTTTAGCACCTTCATTTAGTGCGCTTGCATATTGGATTTGCATTTAGGATGCATTTGTGTTTGATTCTTCATGATTAGGTGAAATTAGGGTTAGGATCTTATGGATTCTCCTTGGTTTCCCTCTCCATGATTCTATTTTCTAGGTAGGACCTATGTGTGGGCTCTCCTATGCCTCATCATACTCTCTCTAGGACTCTAGGCCTTCTTCCTAGTATTCTGGAATGTTCCATCACCTTCCTAGGTCCTCGAATGACTTGGGAATCTCACAGACATCACTAGGTGACCTACCTGGAACCTCAGGTCAGGGTCAAGGTCAACCTTGACCTAGGTCAGGGGCAAGTTTGACCTTGACCTAGGTCAAGGGTGAGGTCGACATAGACCTCTGACAGGTGTTGGTCCCCGCTTTCAATTTCGGAGCTTACCGGGGTTCTAAACTTAAAATAGGTCCCCGGGTTCGGATGTAGAAGTGTTTTCTCTGATATCTAATTTAATTCATTCCCTCCTTGGTTGGTGAGTGTGGTTGAACCATAATTCAAGGTGAAACTTGAATTTGGTTCCCTCGCATTTCCCTAGGAGACCTATATTGAGATCTCTATATAAACACTCTCTTTTGCCTTCATTTGATCATGAAATGAAATTGGGAGATGACATGATGCAAATAAGTAAGAGGATGATATAGAAGGACAAATCTATGAGGACATGTTGATACATTCAAGCATTTTTGTGGACAAGATATTGTAGATCTTCATTGAAGCAAGAAGGTGCTCTTTTCTATTAGATCTACCATTCTCAACATTCAAGCATTCAAAAGGACATTATCATGGGGTAGCAATTATGGATTGTGAATTGGTAGGATTACTTTAGCCTTGGGGGCTTGGTATGCTTTCTTTATCATATTCAAATCTATGCATTGCTTTCTCATTTCCATGTTATGTTAGGATTATTAATCTAGAAGATTAGATCTTGATATTGCATGTTCAAAGACTCTTTTCAAAGAACAAACACACACATACATACATTCTATATTTGGCTATTCGTGGAGGTGGAGATCATTGAAAGGGGGGTTGACTAAGGCAAAACCCTATATATCCACCCCAAAACCCTCTTTTTAGATATTTGCAGGTGCTATTTTCTAGAGTTACAGGTACAGGGTAGTGGATCTGAGACCAGATTTGGATACCCTTTTTAGCGAACTATCAGGATTTGAAAATAGATTTTTTGTCAAGGCAGCACAGGTCAGGTTCAAGATTATTGGGTCAGGGGTGAGATTAGTGGGTCAAGGTCAACCTTTTTCATGAGACGGTGTGGGAATAGAAAAAGATTTCTGGGTTTTGTTTGTCTCTACATTCCGGTTTTGGATCATACTTCAGATTTTATAGAAATAGAGTACAGACCTCAGAAAACAACATTCTTCAGATCTGCTATGATATGAGGTAGGTATTTTACTCCTTAATTCTTTACAACTATTCTCAATTCTTTATCATAATAATTAAGTGTATTAGACTAAAATTGGATCTTGAGGTCTCTTTGCATGTGCAATTCCTATCATCTAAAAGACCTCATAATCAACACCAATTTTAGATCTTACAAGACCATACCAAAAATTTTGCATGGGACCATGTAGATATGAAAGGCTTGGACCCCAAATTATGTACTGATAGGATTTACCTATAGGAAGACAAATCGCTTGTCAGGAAATTTCAGAGGCGTGTAAACCCTACATTAAGGGAAATAGTGAGAACATAGTTGCAAAAGCCTGCTTAATGCCAGTTTCATCTATCCAATATCTGACAGTCAGTGGGTCTCACCGTTGGTAATAGTTCCCAAAAAAGGAGGAAAATGATGAGTACATGTTGAATATAGGGAGATCAACAATGCAATTAAGAAGGATTGTTTCCCACTTCCATTTATTGACCAGGTCCTAGACTCATTAGCAGGAAAACAATATTTTTCTTTCCTGGATGGGTACAGTGGATACAACCAGATCAAGATTCTTCCTAAAGATTAGGAGAAGACCACATTCACCTGCCCTTGGGGAACATTTTCTTACTTAGTACTTCCTTTCGGTCTTTGTAATGCTTCGGCTACATTTCAACAGGCAATTAACAATATTTTCGCTGATCTCACATGACTGTATGAAAATATATATGGATGACTTCACCACTTATGGGGAGACCTATGAGGAGGCATTGGCCAACTTGGGAAAAGTTCTTACAATATGTAAGGTACATAATCTATCTCTAAATAGAAAAAAGTGCTTCATGATGATGCAAGAGGGGGTTGTGTTGGGTCATTATATCTTTTCTAAAGGAATCTAGGTGGATCTTGCTAAAATTGAGGTCATAATAAATCTACCCACACCAGCAAAATAGAAGGATGTTCAAAGTTTTCTAGGCCATGCTGGCTACTACGAAAGGTTTATAAAGGACTTCAACAAAATGGTAGGTCCTATGTATTCTCTTCTCACCAAGGATTCTGACATTTTATGGACAATAGCTTGTGAAGAGTCCTTCCTATAGCTGAAGTATATTCTTACTCAGGAACCCATCCTCAGAGGTCCTAATTGGGCATTATCACTCCACATTCATACTGATGCATCTGATCATGGTGTAGGAGCTGTCCTAGGACAAAATGAGGTTATTGTAGAACATGCCATCTACTTCATAAGAAAGAATTTGTAGGGCCCAGAGCTGAACTACACAGTCACTGAGAAGGAACTTCTGGCTATCATATATGCACTGAACAAGTTCCACCACTACACCATTGGTTACCAAATATTTGTGCATACTGATCATGCAACCATAAAATATATGGCTAACAAGCCTGCTATCATAGGGAGGCTCACCAGATGGCTCCTGTTGCTACAAGATTTTAACATCACAATAGTGGATAAACTAGGCAAAACCAATGTAGTTGCTGACTTTCTTTCAAGGTTGCAGAATGCAGATGACCCACATGTCATCGATAACACATTTCTTGATGATCACATGTTTTCTATTTTAGCACATACCCCCTGGTATGCTGACATTGCCAACTACTTGGTCTCTCAAAAAGTACCTCCACACTTCTCACAAAAAGAAAAGAGGCTGTTAATTGAAAAAAATTTCAACTTTTGTTGGCTGGCCGATTGTCTCTTCTATACCGGACATGATTAGATTTTGAGAAGATGTGTCTGAGAAGATGAGACTAATGATATACTGCATGCCTTCCATGATTAACCCTGTGGCGGCCATTTTGTAGCGAAATAGACAACAATGAAGGTGCTCATTGTTGGATATTACTGACCAACTTTGCATAAGGATGCAACCAACTACACCCAAAAGTGTGATAGATGTCAATGGGTGGGCAGACCAACCGAGTCTGACAAAATGCCTCAATTTTCTCAGGTAGTAGTTACTCCATTTGATAAATGGGGTTTGGATTTTGTGGGACACATTAACCCCCATCAAATGACAACTTTTATATTTTGGTCTGCACTGAATCTGTAATAAAATGGGTGGAAGTACAAGCTATGAAACATGCTAGAGACAATAGAGTTACTCATTTTTTATATGAAGAGATATTTACTAGGTATGGTGTACCAAGAGAACTGGTCATAGATTGGGGAGCTTAGTTCACCTCTACTCTGATCACTTCTCTGATGAATGAGTACAACATTCACCACAAAAATTCTAGTCCATATCAACCCTAGGAGAATGGTCAAGCATAGATCACCAATAGAGAAATTGAAGCTATACTAACTAAGTCAGTTTAGCTACACAAAAAGGACTGGAGTAACAGGTTGATGGAAGCTGTGTGGGCATACCACACAACATGGAAAACAACAACAAGTTTTACACCCTTTGAATTGGTGTATGGCAAGATTACTGTAATGCCCATTGATTTTGAGCATAAAACCCTACGAACAACATTGCAGCTTAACTTAGATCTTCTTGCAACTCAAAGAGAAAGGTTCCTGCAGCTCAATAATCTGGATGAGATGAAGAAAGACGCCCTACATAATATAGAGTTAGTTCAATTGCAAAGAAATAAGTGGCACAACTCACATATTCAGAATAAAAGGTTTATTCTTGGTGATTGGGCTCTTTTATATGATTCACAGTTTTAAGAGAATTAAGGTAAGCTCACTACTTGTTGGATTGATTCCTACGAGATCAATTTTTTTTGCTAATGGTGCATTTCAATTGTCTACAATTGACCCTGTGCATTTCAAGTTACTAGTAAATGGTCATAGACTTTGTCTGTACCATAAACCAGGCACAAAGGCTGATTTCCTACGGCAGTTTGAGATTTCTCCTGCCACCATTGGACCTCCTACAAAATATGGAGCTCCTGCAGCTGAAGACAATCCTGTGGCTGAATGGGTTCAGTTTTTGGTCTGTTCATCTCTTTAAACCCTATGTATGCAGTCATAATAAAGTTTCCTTTTCCAAAGGAAATCATTCTATTTCATAAGTAAACAATCATTCCATCACACGTCACACTTCTTTCTTCCACATCACTAATCTGTCCACACCATCATTTTATCTGCGGCTCACATTCTCTCAGCACACCTCACCAAATCTTTCCATATTGGGGAATTCATTGGTAATTTGATGTCAGGTATGCTTACACATTTATTGTTTTAAATAACATTACTTCTTTTAGCATAATCATTAATTAAACTTGTGATTAATATGTCACTTAATTCCTTGTCACTGTACCTTAACCCATGCATGTGAGGACACATGATACCTTTTTTGTATGGGTGATTGTGTCATCATTAATAAACTTGCCTCACCAGCCAATAATCTTTAAATGAAATGTACTTCATCATTAATCTGCATCCATCTTGCTAAGCTAATGTGACAGACCCCTGCGTGTGAGCATTTCTTGCCAGCTTTACTTCAACAAAACCAAGTCTCAAGCCGCATTTTTAAAACTTCTTCTTGTCTCTTCTTTTCAAGAACTCTGTAGGAGCCTCAGTGACAGAATTCAGTCCAGAAACCACAGTAGAAAATAGAAGGGTTTGAACAGAGAGCAGAAGGGTATTTGGGAGTTCATAATAGAAAGGTGGTAGAATTTGAAGGGTAAGCTTGTTTTAAGCATTTGACTTTATCAGGGTTTCCAATGTTGGGGTTAAATTTTTTTTAGCTACAAAATGGGTGGCCCTCCAATCAGGCATGAGCCGGGTGACCATTCATCATTGTTGTAAGACCAGCCTAGCATGCAGGTGTTTAACAGGTTAGGGTGGCCTACGTCAAGGGTTTGCAGGTTGATGCTATCAAGGCAAGAATTTCAGAGGTGTCAGGACTCCCCTCCATTGGCAAGGTAGTTTTTTTGGAATTATTGGAATGATGTACTAAGAGGGGAGGGGTGAATCAGTACCTCTAAAACTTTTTATGTGATTGGCCCAATAACCTTTGTGTCATCAGATTTGTATATAACTATCTATCTGTTCATCTTTTCTTATGTATGTGTAATCATAATATAAGTTCTTTACATGTATACACATTCAAGAAACATTCATGAAAACAAATAACACATAACACATGATATGATATCGCATAAAACTCCTGTTAGGAAGTAAAAACTGTGGTGGGGATGTCTACCCACAAAACTTCACTATCTGCAGATAAGAAGGGAGCTAGTAAAGGCTTACAATTGATCACTTATGATGATCTACCCTATTAGGAGTATTAGAGTGGAGACCTATTAGGATATACTTCGTTTGAAGCTTTAGCAACACCGTTAGGTGTGCACTCTGTTAAGAGTTTTATCAAAGAACTGTTAAGTCCACCTTCTACAAAAGGATTTCTATTGTGATGCACTTGTTAGAATGCAACTACAATATAAATGTTGATCTAATAGTGAATGCAATCTATAATTGCTGATAACAGATCTTGTATAGCTTACAATGTATGTATGTAATCACCTTGAGTGATTGAGTAATACCTTGTCTCTTCTCGTCGGTAGCCTTCTTGTGTTCTTGATAGCTGTTGTGATCTGTTTCTGAACTTTGCATGAATTCTCTTCTTCTTCTTAGATTCTCTCCATGGATACTATCATTTTTCAAATGATTACAAGTCTCTTTTATTACAAATGATAGAACATCTATTTATACTAGTTTCTACCTCTATTCTTGATTCACACTTTTCAAATTAACTCTAGATCCAAGGTTTACAACTTGACCTTGATATTTAGTTAGATATGTTTTAGATCCATTAGGATGCTTTAAAACATTTACAATATGCTTGCTTGACCCTAAAGTTAAGATTTAAAACAAATAAAAACTCTATAAATAGAATTACATTGCTTTATCTAACGTGTAAAGTCAAATCCACTTTTTGCGGGTTCTGTAACTGACTGTTGGTTCTGATGGTCAGGCTGCTCTGTCTTTCTGTCAGTTTTCATCTCCATCAGTGTTCCTTACTTGAATTGTTCATCGGGTATTCCTTTTCTTCTTTGTCGGTGATGTTCTCAAAACTGTATCGTCGGTTATGCTTATCGTCGATAATTTCTAAACTTAGCATTTTCACGTTAGACATTTTGTCCTGTCGGGTATGCTTGCAGTCCGCCGATTATGCTTATACCGATGACCTTTATCATGTTTTTCCCTTTAAGTATACTAATGGAAAAACTTAATGTCATCAATCTCCCCCTTTGACATTAGTATCAAAAATTGATATGTGCAACATACTTGATGCATTAGTATGTACACCTATGTATACTTCTTCCTTAGTCATGAAATGACTCCCCCTATGCATATGCCGGTAAGTGTAAGTTTATGTACATGACTATCTTTGCCGTACATACATTATACATATCCTCATATAGTATTTTGTACATATGTATACATTCCTCCTTTTTCTTACTAAAGTATATTATACATATGTATACATTCCTCCTTTTTTGATAACGAGGGCAAAGGTACTTACATCTTTTAAAAAATGTGAGAGTGCGAGGCTTTGATTTCCTCCATCATTTTCTCCCATTTCTCCTTTAAATTCTCAAGAGCTAAATGCTCAAGTGATATCCTCACATGCATGTCATATATGCTGTCTACCACAGACATCTTTGGGGTCATGATTAGATTTCTTGCATCTGTAATATGCTGTTGCAGAGTGGTGAGGTTTGGCAAAATGTGAGCTTGAAGCTTTGTAACCTCATTTCTAAATTGAGTCTCTGCATCCCATATTTCTTGTCTCAATCTGTTTACCTCTATAATATTTTTATGATGCAGCTTTATAGTGTTTGCATCAGAGGTTAAACTCAGTGCACTAGCTGTTAGATCTGAATCTAATTGTGACAGATTTCACTATTTTCTTTAGTGAAATTTTCTAATGTGCATAGTTTCTAAACTAAGGTAACAACTTCAGCAATCATAGGTTTTAATTCACTTGCTAGTTTAGATAGATTTACCTTGTTCTCTGCCACTTCTTGGCTGATCTTCTCAATTAGTTTGTGTTGATACTTCATCTCTGCCTGCTCTTCCATTGCCTTCTCTGCATCTACATTCTGATTTGTGATGGCGTTGGTAAGAACTACTATTTGTTCCATGACTGATATGCTATCTTCAAGTTTGACATCTGGAATAATTTTTTGTAGAATATCCCATGCCTGTTCAAGTGCTTGGGCTTCCTTATGTGCCTTTTTCATTTTCTCTTGTATTGCCTTTCTCTGACACATTACTCCAAGATTTTGAAGTGATTCAGTATCTAAAGTAGATACATCCCACTTGGGTATTTCTATTACCTCATCAAGTGTGACAGCTAAGATATCTTTCTTTAATACCTTCTTCTTTTTCTTCTTTGGCTGGGAGGCAG
>MU223966.1:779194-811759 GCA_018584345.1 Thuja plicata | reverse complement strand
CCAGCAGTATCAAAGTAGAAGACAGACTCGAAGGAGCATCTAATTTCTTCTCATGGAAAATTTGAATTCTTACCTTGCTTGAAGAACTTGAGTTAGATTCTTATGTTGAAGAAAATACAAGCATGCCAAAAGAAGAAATAGAAAAAGAAACTTGGAAAAGATGTAACAACAAAGCCAAGAAGATTTTAATTGATTCTGTAAAAGATCATATTCTCTTCTCCATAGCAAGACTTAAAATCGCCTATGAAGTATTCAAGACCATCCAAGAAACATTTGAGATTAACAATTCTAGTAGATTGCTTACACTCAAAAAACAACTACTAAATCTCAAAATGATTAAAGGGGAAACCATTACATCTTACTTTCTTCGGATTTCAGAACTAAGGGATCAACTCTCCACCATTGGAAATAATGTTGATGACATGGAGCTAACTTTAATAGCCCTTAGAGGATTACCCATCACATGGGAATCATTTATTCAATGTATAACAGGATGTCGCTCCCTACCCAAGTTTGATCATCTCAAGAATAATTGCACTCAAGAGGAATCTCGGTTAATATCAAGAGGAATCAGACCTACCAAAGGAAATGAGATTCAAACTCTTCACACTCACTCAAACTTCAAAAGCAATAAAAGGAAGTTTAAACATAAGAAAGGAAATTCTAACACTAGTCATGTAGGGAATTCCAATAAACATCACAAAAACTGAGACTTTTCTAAAATACAATGTTTCAAATGTGATAAGTTTGGTCATACTCATAGATATTGTCCTGAGAAGCAGAAAATTCAAGCAGCATTAGCAAAAGTAAAAGGAGCAGAAGTATCATTATTCTTCCTAGCATTATCAAGTGAAGTTAACTCAAATAAGAAGACTTGGATAATTGACAGTGGAGCTTCTCGGCATATAATAGGATTCAGAGATCAATTTGAAATTCTAGAAGAAGATTCCTTCGAAGAAGTCACTATTGGAGACAACTCCACCTATCCAGCAAAAGGAATTGGGACCTGCTCAATCAAATTAAAAATAGGAGTAACTCTACAATTGAAAGATGCTCTCTTTGTACCAGGTATAAAAAGGAATCTGGTCTCCATTTCAGGCTTAGCTGATCAAGGCTACCGTGTTACATTTCAAGAAGACAAAGTGTTATTATGGCCTAAAAACACCAACCTTAAAAATGCCATTTCAGTAGGGTATAGAGATGGAAGTCTATACAAATTATGTAATAGTCATCAAACAACCTTATGTAATGAAGTATCAAGTTCTAATCAACTATGGCACAGAAGATTAGGACACCTCAGATTTAGTACTCTTCCCTCCATAAAGGAAATCACTACAGGCATACCCAATCTAAAATATGATCATATTGGAACTTGTAAAGGATGTGCTCTAGGAAAAATTATCAAAAGATCATTTTCTACTAGTGAACATAAAACCAAAGATATACTCAAACTCATTCACACAGATTTATGTGGACCTATGTCAACTCTCTCACTAGGAGGATATTCATATTATGTGATCTTCATTGACGACTACTCTAGAAAAACTTGGATTCAATTTCTTAAACTCAAAGAGTCAAATGAAGTATTGTTAAAATTCAAAGAATTTAAAGCATTAGTGGAAAATCAAACTGGGAAGAAAATAAAAATTCTAAGATAAGACAACAGAGGTGAATACATCTCTGAAACCTTTAAAGATTTCTGCATTTTTGTTGGGATTAAGAGGGAGTATACTGTACCATATAATCCTCAACAAAATGGAGTAGCAGAAATAAAAAATAGAACTATCATTGAAGCTGCCAAAGCTATGTGCATGATCAAAATCTTCATACCTCATTCTGGGCCGAAGCATGCAACACCATCGTTTACATTCAAAATAGATGTCCTCACTCAATTTTAGAAAATGTTACACCTAAAGAATCCTTCACAGGGAAGAAACCAGATCTAAGTCATCTAAGAATTTTTGGATGTCCAGTATATGTTCACATTCCTAAAGAAAAGAGAACCAAACTAGAACCCTCTGGGAAGAAAGGGATATTTGTTGGCTACAGTGAAACTACTAAAGGATATAGAATCTACGTACCAGGACAAAAATCTATTGACGTTAGTAGAGATGTAAAATTTGAAGAAGACATTGCTCTCAAACTCTCCACACTTATAGAAGAAGGACCGAATGAGAATCAGAGGGAGAATACTCATGACATCGAGAATTAGAGGGAGAATATTCAGGACACTGAGAATACACTTCAAAATGATGAGAACTACATTGTTGAGAATTCAAGAGAAAATACTATAACTATCCCCCCATCCAATCCTGAAGAGGTTGATATTCCTAACAACAAGAAAAGGCCACTATGGGCAAGGAAAATGTTTGAAGAAAATAATATTGAACCAGATGAGATGTTCAGAGAAGGTAAGAGAATTAGAAATCAGAAATTCTATCTTGCACTTATGGCTGAACTCACAAAATTTGAACCCCCTAATGTAAAAGAAGCATTAACATGTCAACCCTGGAAAGATGCAATGATTGAAGAATATAAATCCATAATTAAGAATGATGTTTGGGAAGTAGTACCAAGACCCAAATGAAAGTCAGTTGTTTCTTCAAGATGGTTATTCAAAATCAAATATGCTTCAGATGGTAGTATTGAAAAACATAAGGCCAGATTCGTAGCTAGAGGTTTCTCTCAAAAAGCTAGTATTGATTATGAAGAAACCTTTGCTCCAATTTCTCGATACACATCTATAAGAACCATTATAGCCATTACAACATCTAAAGGTTGGAAGATACATCAAATGGATGTAAAAAATGCATTCCTAAATGGAGTGATGGAAGAAGAAGTATATATAGAACAACTAGAAGGCTTCACCACCCATGACAAAAACAATTATGTCTGCAAATGAAAGAAAACACTCTATGGTCTTAAGAAAGCTCCTAGGGCTTGGTATGAACATATAGATAGTTATCTCTCCAAGCTAGGGTACTCCAAAAATGAAGCTGGCCCTAATATATACTTCAAAATATACAAAGGAGATATGGTAATTCTAGTCCTCTATGTTGATGATCTACTAATAACAGGAGAAGATCATCTCATTGCTAAATGAAAACAAGATCTTACAAATGAATTTGACATGAAGGACCTAGGTTTATTACACTACTTCTTAGGATTGGAAGTACTACAGAAAGAAAACTACATTCTTCTAAATCAAAGGAAATACACCTTGGACATTCTAACTAGATTTGGAATGATGGAGTGCAAACCACTAACCACTCCAATGGAAAAAAATCTTAATAAGCTCAAGGATGAAGCAGCAGATTCAGAATCTACAGATCCTACATATTACAGACAACTAGTTGGGTCACTTATGTACTTAGTTAATACTCGTCTTGATATCTGCTATGCTACAAATGTTTTAAGTCACTTCATGTGTGAACCAAAGAAGATTCACCTAACATCTGCCAAACATATTCTAAGATATTTATGTGGTACAATTGAAATGGGCCTAAAATACGAGAATACTGAGATTCAAATTCAATGATTCACCGACTCCGACTGGGCTGGAAATACAATCGATCGTAAAAGTACTACAGGATGTTACTTTAGTCTTGGATCAACCATGATTTCCTGGTTCAGTAGAAAACAATCAGCAGTTGCTCAAAGCTCTACTGAAGCAGAATATGTGGCCGCTTCAATGGGAGATCGAGAAGCAGTATGGTTAAGGAAATTACTATTTGGATTGTTTGGTAAGCCATTAAAACCTACCATAATTCATTGTGACAATCAAAGTTGTATCAAACTTTCAGTAAATCCAGTCTTTCACAATCGCTCCAAACACATAAATTCCTTACCACTACATAAGAGATATGGTAGACAGAGATATCATTAAGTTGGTCTACATCAGTACTGAAGAACAAAATGCTGACATCTTCACCAAGCCTCTTGCGAAGTTGAAAATTGAGTACTTCAGAAAGAAACTTGGTATGGTTAAAATGTGATTAATTTTGAGATTAAATCTCACGATTATGTAAATTGAAATATTCATGAATAAAATTAAAAGTTAAATATTGCAATATTGTGTATGTTGAAAGATGATGATCTTTCTTGTGTGTGAAGTCATTGTTGTAAGGTGACGACCTACAATAGTTTGACTTATGTTATCATTCAATCCAGTTCTGAATTAGTCGGTGATTACGATAACAACTGGTTCAAGTTTTGATCTGGATTGCGCTAGATATCTTGACACCCATGTTTATCCTTATCCAGTTCCGAATTTAGTTGGGGATTAAGATAAACTTGCTTATCAGGTTGAACTATGTTCTGGATTATGCCAGAAGTCCTGATTCAAATAATCATCTGTTATTTAAAGGGAATATTAACAGAATTCCAATAACACCCATATCTTGTGAATATTAATCTCCTCTTGCTAAGAGGGAGTGTTAAATTATAGCATCAAATTGATTAATATAAACATATAATTGATATCATATATATATATATATATGTTATTATTAATAATCAATTATAATTATCGCTGTTTATAACAGTCGATATACATTCACAACCGATTATATATTATCGGGTTTTATTGTTAATAAAATACAGTCGCTGGTCGACATAAACCATATACACAATAACCATTAGTTAATGGTTATTGTAACACATTGTTAATGTGTTACGATAACCATTAACTAATGGTTATGTGAACACCTATTTGCAATGCGCCTCCACGCGAAACAATGCCAGCCTATACATGGCTGTGTAAAGGCATGACTCGACATGGCTTTAGCCACGTAGAGTCATGACTTTACACAGTCGTGTCTCCTCACTCATATACTAATATGAATAGTGTGGGCTTAGAAAGATAATCAATCGCAGTGGCATTGTCTTCTCTCAGTAGCATACTAACAATCAGTAATACACACACACACACACACAATTAGTAAAAGTATACACACAACATTCAACACAATTATAATAGTCATATTTTCTCTATTTACGATCTCTAAAATCTAACATCCTAGGGGATGAGAGTGTTGGAAACCCAATTTTAAGTCCTTTAAAGTTGTTTATCTCAGTATTGGAATTGACTGTCCCAATAAGTGTTTTCAAAATTGTCAGTCTCAAATATTGTTGGTTGAGGGACCAAATGAGCTCGTACAAACCTGAGATTTTGGGAGAGGGTAAGTATTGAAGTTACCTAATAAATTTTTTTGTTTCCATAAAATTTAGTTTGTGCATTTAAGGGGTCAACCAAACCGATTTCTATAAATTGTCTTGGGAGGACTGAATTTAGGACAGTCACCAAAGTCCTGATTGTGAAGTTTGTTTCAAGGGGTTGAAGGGTTGTTTAATGTTTAGAATGGAATTTTCAGTGTCCATGGAGTGAATGGATTGATCAGAGGAAAGGGGTTAGATTTGTCATGGTTAGGAGTCATAAGAGTACTAGAGGAATACATGAAGACGTTGTGACACAGAGAAGGGTGTGTGTGTGGTAGTTCAAACCATGAAAGTTCTAGGGCATTCTGTTGGGAGAAAGGGGCATGTGTGGAATAAATTAGGGTCTTAAGGGTTTGGGAAACCTTAATAGGAAAGGTGTTGATGAATTTTCAAAGGGAAGGAACCTTTTTGTCAAGATTCTTCAAGGTTCTTTATCTTAGAAAATGAAGCATCAACAAGGTTTACTCTTCCACTTGTCAATATTTAGTCACTCTTGACTCAAACATTCTTACACTTCACAAAGGACATTAGGACACATACAATATTCACAAGCCCATGCACCCCCATCATCACCTTCTCAAATCAGAGCGTTCTTGTGGGAACAACTTCTATCATCCCTTGACCACAATCATCCCCTAAGGAAAATCAACATTCCCTTCTTGTACAACTTCTCACATCAAAATGCCCTTCCTTTCCCGACCCACTTAGGACTTTACAAACAATTTATCCAATTTTACTCATGACCCAACCAACATGGGAGCTCTAAACAACTTGAAACAAACCATAGGAGTGAAATGTACTATCTGACAACACAAGAAATAGTTCCATGAGATGACTGCCACTGCTGACAGTGACAGTATAGTGACAACTAATCGGATTTAACTTCTCTTCACACTCTCAAAAAAATATTCATATGACTCAAAGGCAATCAAAATATCTTTGTAATGACCAATGTGGTTCCATCCTTAAATGGTTGGTGGCATTGTTTTAGAGTTAATATGTTAAAAGTTGACAAATTCAAATTTGAATGTCAATGACTAGTTAGTTTAAGGGTCAGTTTGAGTTGGTTTCGGAGGTTTGGTCAGTTTGATTTGAAAAATTTGTTTAAAAAAACTCATGATCCATGCCCATAGCATGTTTTTGAATATGGATGGAATTATGGAATGTAAAGGAGACGAAATCTATCAACAAAGCCAAAAATTTCTACAATTTGGATTAAAAATCTGAATATTGCTTGCTTAGTTTCTATTGTTTCTTTCATACTTTGTTTTGGAAATGCATCCTTGTTGATTCCCCAACTTCTTGGCATCCATTTGAATCCTTTTTTAAGGCTTATAATATTATTTTGATCCATTTATATTGATTGTCCCAAAATAGGGTTGTACGTGACTATTTTCCTTTGGTTTGAGAGTCAAAAATGAGGTTTTAGGACTCATTCCTCTTTATGTATCTATTTTTCCTTGTTGAATGAGTCAATAATTATGTATTATATCCTAAAATGATGATAAGAGTGCAGGAATGAAGGTGTTTTTGGTGATCACCAAGTTTGAGGGCAAGATTGCTCATAAAAAGTACATGAAAGTTGAGGCATGGGTATTGGATCTAAAGATCTACCTTAAGGAGGGTGACTTTTTATGATGGATTGTGTCTGTACAGGTCAAATGCAAGGTGAATCAACTTGGATTAAGTTCTGGAAGTGAGTGGATGTTGTTGGGATTAATGGGAAGTAGTACTGAGAGGGGAGGGGTGAATCAGTACCTCTAAAACTTTTAACACTTTTTACCTTTCATCATTAGTAATCATTCTTTAGTGTATTACCGACCATGTTTGATGTTCTTTATTATGCATGTAGTATTAATTCATAAAATTAATTTGTATGCAACATTCATAGAAACATTCATGAAAGTAATAGACACATAACACAAGATATGATATCACAGAAAACTCCTGTTAGGAAGTAAAAACTGCGGTGGGGATGGCACCCACAAAACTTCACTATCTGTAGAATGGAAGGGAGCTGGTAAAGGCTTAAAATTGATCAATTCTGATGATCTACCCTATTAGGAGTATTGATATGGAGACCTGTTAAGATCTACTCAGTTAAGAGCTTTAAGCAACACTAATGAAGTGTGCACTCAGATAAGAGATTTACAATAAGACTGTTAAGTCCACCTTCCTTGAAAGGATTTCTTAAGTGTACTACACTTTTTAGAATGAGTACAATATGTTTTACCTGACTGTATGCAATCTATAATTTCTGATCACAAATCCATTAAAGCTCACAGAATATGAATATCACCTATAGTGATTGATTAATACCTTTTCCTGCTCATCGATAGCCTGTGCTCTTGTTCTTGAAACTGAATTGATCCTTTTTTGCCCTTCTGCATGAATTCTCTTGTCTGATCCTTAGATGCTCTTAGTGGCTAAAATCATCATCAAACAACATGTTCACAATATATTAAGCATCTATTTATACAAGTATTTGACCTATTCTAGAATTACGCATTACAATGTTAACTCTTGATCCAAGGTATACAACTTGACCTTGATCCTTTAGTTTGCATGTTTTAAAATAGTTAAATTGATTAAAACAACAATAATTACATTTCTTTCTCCGCACACAATAGATTTAAAACATATCAAGAAGCTAAATATAAAACTTCAGTGATTTATCTGACATGGAAAGTCAGATCCACTTTTTGCGGTATGTAACTGACTGTCGGTTCTTGATCGTCGAGTTGAACTGAAAGTCTGTCAATGTTCCTTTATTGAACTAATTGTCAGGTTCTCTTCATCTATCAGGTTCTACTCTTTGCTTTTTCATCAGGTTGCACTGTTGGTTACTCGTCGGGTTCCTTTGTCCTTTTTGTCATCGAGTAACACTGAATAGTGTTTGTCAGGATGCTTTGTGCTTGGCAGTATCGGGTAACCTTGGCGTTGGGTAGTGCTATGCTCTTTTTGTCAGTTTAGTGTAAACCGATGGTGTTCATCATGCTTTTCCTTGTATATACTAATGGAAAAATATAATGTCTTCAATCTCCCCCTTTGACATTAGTATCAAAAACTGATATGTGCATAATATTAAAGTGTTTAGTATGTACAACATGTATATATCCTTGTCATTATATGATTCCCCCTAACTGTATGCATCAGTATAGTATAAGTATATGTACATGTATACTTGCCTCTAAACTATACATTCCCTGTTCTTTGCTCTTTCAACTGACTGACTAGACAAATCATTTCATCCTTCATTTTCCCCTTTTACTATTGACTGTACATATCATTTCGCCCTTTATTTAATACTCATGAAAAAAATGTACAACTTATAAGTTGTCAAAAATGTGTAACTTACAATGTGTCAAGAACGTGTGAGTGGGTGTTCTTGATATCTTCGAGCAATTTCTCCCATTTTTGTTTTAGGATTTCTAGTGCCATGTGCTCTAGCTCTATTTGTGCATGCATATCATAAATGTTGTCTAGGACAAACATTTTTGGGGTGGCAATTATTTCTCTTGCCTCTATCATATGTTGTTGCAGTAGTGAGAGTGTCGGTAAGAGTTGAGCTTGAAGCTCATTAACCTCATCTCTAAACATGGTTTCTGCAATCTGAATGTCTTGTCTCAACTTTCAAGCTTGCTTTAGCTTCTCATTATGCAATTTTATTGCCTCTTCACTATTCATGAGACTATGTGCACTTGTTTGAAGATCAACATCTATCTGTGCTATCTTGTCGATATACTCCTTGGTGAGTTGATCTAGTGTGCATAACTTTTGTATCAAGGTTATAGCTTCTAAGATTATTGGATCTACTGTGCTAACTAGTTTAGAAAGCTTTACCTTTTGCAATGCCACTTCTTGGCTTATCTTTTCAGCTAACTTGAACTCATACTTCTTTTCAAGTCTTTCTTCCATGGCCTCCTTAGCATCTATGTTCTGAGATGTGATTGTATCTATGAGAACCACTAATTGATCAAACATGGGGGCTGTGTGATCAACGTCTATATCAGGTACAATTTTTTGAAGTATATCTTGTGCAACTTCAAGTACCTTTTCTTCTTTTGTGTCTTTTCTCAACTTGTCTTTCATTGCTTTTATCTCACAAATTTTTTCATACTTTTTCAATTCATTTGGATCCAATGTCCTAGGATCACAAACTAGAATATCAATGATTTCATCCAGTGTCACTGGATTCTTATGCTTGCTTTTCTTCTTCCTTGAGATTTGAGTGGATGTAGATGTATGAACTACCATTGCTAGTTCATTTGTCTTCTCTGAAGTGCTAGGTGAAGGCTTTATTGAAGATGCTTCTTGTGTTTTCTGCTCAGGGTGCACCTGTCGGTTTGGTGAAGACATCTCTCCATCAACCTTGGGTGTCTGCAGATTTTTGTTTTGTTTTCTTCTCCTGGTCATCTGTCTTTGCTTCTTCACCTTCTCCTCTCTGCTTGTCCTCTATTTTTTGTTGATCCTCTTCCTTATTCAGATTAGTAGACTTATCTTTCTGATCATCAGTTGCAGCTTCTTCTATAGTTGTATCCTTTGGTGCATCGGTTGTGTCCTTTTTCTCTGCATCACCCTTGTCCTCGGGTATGCTTGTATCTGCTGTAATAGATTCTGCATTACCTTCAAGAATATTTATGGCCTTTATCAGCACTGGCATATTATTCTAAGTGCTCACCTATGCTGGATCTAGATTTGTATCCTGCTCATCGGTTTGATCCTTTTGAGTAGTGACATCTTCATCTTTTTGTAGTTGATCGGCAGGGTCCATACCTATGATGTCAATAATTGATGTGTCTATCCATATTTCATTAGCAACATCCATGTCTTTGTTTCCTTGGGTCTCCAATGCTTGTTTCTTGATTTGATCCTTAAGTGATATGAATATAACATCATTATCCTTCTATGGATCCTTATCAGAGTCATACTTAGTGATGTCTTGAATGTCAAGATCAGCCATGACTTTGTCTAATCCAATTGGCTTAGCATTATCTATATTTTCCAAAGCAATGTGCTTAGGACTTACCTTATCTTTCTCCTCCTCTATATGAGGTGTGTTGGTGAGAAGTAATTGATTCTCTTGACTTGTTGACTCTGTAGGAAGATCTAAGAGTTGTCTCCATTTGGTCTCGGTCATGCTGTCCAACTCTATAAATTTATCTTCAAGCACTTTGTAAGCTCTAATTTTTTCTACAAATTTTCTTGAGTGCTTCTTCATTATTTCTTTGATCTCTTCCATCTTTGATTCGAGAGGCATAAGTGTGACAAGTACCCTCTCCCTTGCCTCCTTTTTGGTGTGTAGAGCATATGACCATTGTTGTGAAATTATGTTACCTATCTCTTTGGGTATCTGGCCTATAAATTCTACTAGTACATATTTAAATTTGACCATTTCCTTGATTATTGTATCCTGTATCTTGTTTTGGTTCTCTGGCTCAAGTTTATCCCATTGTTTGACTTTTCTATCAATCATTGTACTAATAGTAGCAATTGACTCAACAATTTCATCAATTGTTCTAGTGAAAAAAAATTTCGTATTTACATCAGGCTCATCCTCTTTGGAATCTTCAATGTCAGCTTTGCTCCTGACCATTCTTTTCCTCCTTTTTGTAGGTGTTGCCTTCACAATTTTCTCCTTTGTTTGTTTCTTCCCCTTATAGGTTCTTACTTGACCTTTCTTCAGAGGTGTAGTATCTTTTGTTGTTTGGCTCCTTGTTCTCTATTTCTTTGTAGGAGGTGGAGGTGTATCAGACTCAGTTTCCTTAGAATATAATTTCTACTCATGTTGCTCTTCACCGATGGTATCCTGTTCATCAGTTTCCTTTGTTTTTTCTTTTTCTTCCTCATTAACTGATAGAATCTTTTCAAGGTTCTTAACCATCTTATTCTTCTTGTTGACAGTCTTCTTGATGACTAGGCCTAATTTTATCTTAGATTTGGCCTCTTCATATGTGCCAAACCTTGGTTGTTTGAAGTCAAGTGGTTCATTGATCAATGCATCAATTGCATTGGTTGCTTGATCTATGTTGATTTCATAGTCAAGAGGTGCTAACCAAGATGTCCTTGGTACAACCGGTTTTATGTGAGTGAAATCTGTATCTACCATAAAACATATCTCATCCCTATGTTTCTCAATCAATTGCTCAGGGATCCTCACTCTTTCCATCATCTTTTCCTTGAATTCAAGGAAGTATGCAGTAATTACTGAATCAAAATTGTCACCTAGTGACTTGATAAGCTCACTAATTTGCAGTCTGACTGGTTTTGTAGTATCCCATTTCACTTTGCCTACTGAAGGAAAGTATAAGAATGTACACATGATAATTGAACCGAACTTACATGTGTTAGTTTTTTCTGACCTGATTGTTGTCATGTTCTCATCAAGTTGTTTCAACAGGATCTCACATAGATCCATCTATATTCCCTTCATCACTATATTGTAAGTTGTGCTTACTATTGTAGATGCAATGTTGTTAAGTCTTCTTGCTTGGAAGATCTTGTAATCAATTACACATGCACCGAACCTCAGTTCCTCGTCAGTGATGGTGTTAACCTTAAGACCTCTGTTATCCCACATTGCTTTTGTGAGATTTTCAACTTCTAGCCTAGAGGGATGCTTGTGTGCCTTGGGCTTGTCAGTTATCGGGTAACCAGTTACAAAATGCAACACATCCTTAGTGATTTGCTTAGGTTCATATAACCACAACTTCTAGTCATGCATTTTGCTCAAAAATTACCTAATCTAGTCGGTTTTGAAAACCCTCAGGAAATATAGGGTATTAGTTATCCCTTTAACCTCTAAGTGTTTGTGCTCTTCTTTTAGGTTCCCTTCTGTATCACACAACTTCTTGTAAGCTTGGTCTATCTCCAGATCACCTATTTCAGTGATCTTGTAGTGAATGTAGGACCTTAGGTCCTCTATCAGCAAAACCCTAGGTGAAATTTTCAAAAATGCACCAGATTCATCGGGTTGCGATGCAATCTCTGGGCATATCTTATACTTTGGTTCCACACAGGTGTTGTTCTTTATTAGCTTAACCACATTCTTCTTATCATTCTTAATCTTTACAATTCTTGAGGTAGTTTCCATCGTATTTCAAATTTAGGGATTTCTTGAAAATAATAACAGAGTTCTTTGTTGCGCTCGGTACTTACTTCGATACGTGAAACTTGTGAATGATCTATTTGGAGTGTGCTGGATCAAGTCAACTTCGCTATGCTGAATGCTTTCTTTTCTCTCTATTTTTTCTCTGCTCTTTCTCTTCAAATCACGTGTGAGAAATGAAGTGCTCCCATCGAGTATTTATATACTTTTTCCCTAAGTCTGTTATAAATGCTCAACGACTCGTCGGGTCATGAAGATGGAGTTCGTCGAGAAGACTTCTCAATTAACATTGTCGGTGTTGACAGGATGCTCGGGATAGCTGATAAGATTTTTTATTTCACTGAAGAATATCAGTGTTGTGTCAAGACAACTTTATAACTTTGCTTCCTTACCGATGGGTGTCGTTTACATTAGCAATTTAGCCATTCTATGTGTTGACCGACAATTCTCGGTAAGTGTAGATAGCTTATCCTTTATGTTCACCAATGATTTTTGGTATGTGTTTACCGATGGAGTTGTTTTCTCAGAATTGTAACAAGTAACATAATATGCATCTTTATTCATGTAGATTTTGACTATCTATCGATTGTATAATGGAACTGATGCAAAATATGACTTGGTGTAGTGCAGTTCCATACTTACTTGTTCAACTTAAGTGGGGGTGGTGATGTCACCGGATCCATTGGATGGGGTGTCACCATTTGCATTGCTTGGTCTAGCTTCATCATTGCTTGAATATTTTCTCCACATTTTTTCTCTATCCCTCCAGATATCTTCAATGGTGTTTCCATTGGGATATATGCTTGTCTCTGTCATTCGGTCTCTGCAATCTTTCTTGAGATGACCAACTTTATGATAGTATAAGCATGCCATTCCGGGGTTTGTCCATCCTCTAGACATTTTCATCCATGCTCTCATGCAGTTTGCAGCAATGTGACTATATCTACCACATGCTATAAAATTTTTCCATGTACTGTAGTCCCATACATACTGATTACCGATTCTCTTTGGTTGATAGGGAGTTTCTTGATCTTTAGGCTTCCATGCTTGCCTTTTCTTTTTCTAGCATTCAAGACTTGTGTGCCCATTCATTTTGCATGTAGGATAGTATTTGTCGATGTATGTTTCCTTCTTTGGTTGATCCATCTTAGGCTTACATTCATATGCTTTATGTCCTTTCTTGTTACATTTATAACAGAATCCTATGAATGAAAATGTAGATTTAAGAATAGCTTTCATTTTTCCTCTGCATACATTTGATGTGTGGCCTTGCTTTCCATAGTATTTGCACATAAGCTTTCTTGGTCTTGGATTTTCATAGACATTCTTTGGATTGTCTTGATTTGATGATTCTCCATTTTCAGTAAATCCTAAACCATTGTTGTTTTTGGCTCTTCGTTGTCCTTCAAGAAAATCATCCATTATTTTATTGCTTTCTTCACCGATAGCCTGTACTCTTTCAACGAGTTCTATATTCATTATGTTTGCTTCTTGAATCATAAGAATAATCTGATTTGTAATCTCATGGTGATGCTCAACATGTCTTTGAATTTCTAACTCCTTTTCTTGTAGATTCTCTGCAATCTTCCTCCTGTCATCAATAGCTAGTGTTCTTTCTATTTCAGCTTGTCTAGCAGAACTCACATCAATCATTCTTACCATCTGGGTCTCTTGACTGATCTACGACATCTTTATTTGCTCTGTCAGATGTTGATTGATCTCCTTTAGATTTGTGATGTTCTCTTCTGATGTATCTGATGCATTACTTATGTTTGATCTCGAAGACTCAAAGAAATCTGGAATCTCTTCTTCTTGATAATATTTTTCATTGCTCTGAGTTGCCATACCTTTTCTCTCATCCAAAAGCTCTCTCATCTTGATTCTCGCTTCTTTATATTGTTCATAGACCATCTGAATTTCAAGCTTTTTATTCTCAATATTTTTATCAAGTTTGTACTTCTCCATTGTATGATCTTTTCTCTTAAGCCTTTAAGCTTTCCAAGAAGAGACTTAGCTCTGATACCAATTGTTGGGATTAATGGGAAGCAGTACTGAGAGGGGAGGGGTGAATCAATACCTCTAAAACTTTTAACACTTTTTACCTTTCATTATTAGTAATCATTCTTTACTGTATTACCGACCATATCTGATGTTCTTTCTTATGCATGTATTATTAATTCATAAACTTAATTTGTATGCAACATTCATAGAAACATTCATGAAATTAATAGACACATAACACATGATATGATATCAGAGAAAAATCCTGTTAGGAAGTAAAAACTACGGTGGGGATGACTCCCAAAAAAATTCACTATCTGCAAAATGGAAGGGAGCCGGTAAAGGCTTACAATTGATCACTTCTGATGACCTACCCTGTTAGGAGTATTGATGTGGAGACCTATTAAGATCTACTCTGTTAAGAGCTTTAAAAAACACTAATGAAGTGTGCACTTGGTTAAGAGATTTACAATATGACTGTTAAGTCCACCTTCATTGAAAGGATTTCTTAAGTGTACTACACTTGTTAGAATGATTACAATATGTTTGACTTGACTGTATGCAATCTATAATTTCTGATCACGGATCCATTAAAGCTCACAGAATATGAATATCACCTATAGTGATTTATTAATACCTTTTCCTGCTCGTCGGTAGCCAATGTTCTTGTTCTTGAAACTAAATTGATCCCTTTCTGTCATTCTGCATGAATTCTCTTGTGTGATCCTTAGATGCTCTCAGTGGCTACAATCATCATCGAACAACATGTTCACAATAGATTGAGCATCTATTTATATAAGTATTTGACCTATTCTAGAATCATGCATTACAATGTTAACTCTTGATCCAAGGTATACAACTTGACCTTGATCCTTTAGTTTGCATGTTTTAAAATAGTTAAACTGACTAAAACAATAAAAATTACATTGCTTTCTCCGCACACAATGGATTTAAAACAAATCAAGAAGCTAAATATAAAACTTCAGTGATTTATCTGACATGGAAAGTCAGATCCACTTTTTGCGAGATGTAGCTAACTGTTAGTTCTTAATCATCGGGTTGAACTGAAAGTCTCTCAGTGTTCCTTTATTGAACTGATTGTCGGGTTCCACTTTTTTTTGTTTCATCGGGTTTCACCATTGGTTACTCGTCAGGTTCCTTTGTCCTTTTTGTCATCAGGTGACATTGAATAGTGTTTGTCGAGATGCTTTGTATTTGGCAGTATCGAGTAACCTTGGCATCGGGTAGTGATGTGCCCTATTTGTCAATGTAGTGTAAACTGATGGTGTTCATCATGTTTTTCCTTGTATATAGTAATGACAAAATATAATGTCTTCAAATGTGTGTTTTTGAGAAAGCCCTAGATTTAAGGGCCTAATAGTGAGGGTTTTGGGGTTTACCTATTGAATGGTCATGGATGGTAAAAATAGTATGAAAATCCTTTTATTTGAGTCCTTTTTCAAGACTGTTTCACAGGTTGGAATCGAAAGGGATTGATTTGTTAGTACTTGCTTTGTAAAAGAGGGCTAATTTAAGCCTATTTGGAGTGGGCAGGGTATAGTCTGTATAGTTGGTTTAAAGCAGTACTATATGATTTTGGGATATTTTTTGTATCTTGCCAAAGGGTATATAAATATATAGTTTGTTTGTCAAGTGCTTTGTAAGGTTTGGGAGAAAAGCCTAGAAAACTAGTTTGGAAGGGCTACAAGGAAGCCTAGTTAGAGCCGAGTAAGGGTAAGTTGAAATATCATTGAAAGTGTGATCAATGGCCATGAGGACATGTTAAATGTGATGTGTATATACCTTGGAAGTGTTGAAACAAGCACTTGAAGTTGGTTGTTTGAGTTTGTGTATTTGGAAGGAACCTTGTGAAGAGGAAGAAGGGTGTATATCTTTGGTGATTTGATTGTTTTGTTGAGCAGACCAACTGGATTTGGGTTTGAACTTTATAACATATTAACTCTAAAACATTCCTATCCCTCCACATATTATTCATGCCACGTGCCTACCATAATTCATATTTTCAATACAAGTCATTAATGTGACAGAGATTGTATTCCATGTATGCATTTGATTTCATAATAAGTTAAAGTGCTAATTGTGTGTGTATATTTGTGCACCTAATATCTGCAACACAACAGTTCAATAAGTCATTCTATTAGTGGAAAACAAGGGTTAAAGAACATATAAACCATAACATTGACTTATTTCTTTCTAACTAGGATGAGTGTAGCATGTAACATAAAAACCCTCAGATTATGCTAAATACCAGTGACATAAACAACCTAGCATGAAAGATTTAGTTTAAAACAAGCTATTATTCAATGAGCAATGCATATTAATCTAAAAATGGAGATAATAACAATGCATAAGCATAAACTATGAAATGAAGTATGAGTCTAAGTCTATTCCAACARMATAACAATGCATTTACAATATGAGATGAAGGCTTATTTGCTCTCAAAAATGGMTTCTATTTATAGAAGAATGAGAGAGAGAGGGGAGRCAAGGCTYATTAATGRGTTGAGGGACTCATTAATGGTGGTGTAAGAGCCATTAATGCCTTGAGCATTTATGAGGCATGAAGGAGACATGGGCTTAAGACATCTTCATTAATGAGGCATTAATGAAAGCCTTAAAGAAGCATGGGAAGGGTGTAAGAGGGTGGATTGAGAAGGTGGACTTGAGAAAGAAATCTTGAGATTCCATGACTTTCTCAAGTGGGTGAAGTTGTTAATCATTCCCTAATGGAATGTGACAACATTAGGAGGTGGGTTAGGGTAGAATTAGGATTAGATTAGCAAGGGTGAATGGGTTGAGATGGGTTAGAACCCAAGGTAGAAGTGGTTGAGATAGGTTAGGTTGGGGTTTAAGGGAATATAAATAAAATGAATTAAACTTATTTAATTCATTTAAAATATAGGAATTAATTATGTAAGCATTTTATTGCTTTTTAATAATTAAGGGGACTATAGCCATTTTAATTAAATTAAATAGGCTAGGGAAATAGGTTATTTGCAAGTGGATAATTGATTTAGGGATTTATTTAATTCCTAGAAAATTAATCAATTTTAGCCATGTATTTGATTGATTTTGATTTTGGCTAAAAGTAAATTATTTAGTGATTTAATCACTTTAGGAGATTAAATTGATTTCAAAAGAATTATGCCAAGCAGTAACAGGGTCATTTGGACATAATTGGGGGTATGATCACACTTAGGGAAAATAGGGTCCATAGTTGGAACATACCAAATTTAGGTGATTACATTTGCCCCTCTTTGGATTGATGTGCGAGCAACGCATTGATTCAAAGAAAATTTTTGATTTTGACTTCAGAAAGATTGAGAATCTCGTTCTTGGTTGTCGAATGAAATGTTGATGAGATCAATCTCGCACTTGATCAAACTAAAATGATAGAATTGATTTTGAACTTGGTTGTTGTCCAAAGATCAATAAAAGATTTTAAAGATACCAATTCTGAACTTGGTTGTTGTTCAAAAATTGATAATACTGATTCTAAACTTGGTTGTCCAAAAAGCCAGTATGGAGCTACCAGGAGCTTAATAAAAATATTTTTAAAATGAGAAAACATAAGATATCCATCTCATGAGAACCAAAGCTTTCTATCCAACAGTTCTGACTTTAGTCAAGGAAACTGTTATGCCCCTAGTTTGTTTGATAACGAAGTTGTTTTGAGGAAAAAATTAATTGATGATAGTGTGATCATGCCCCCTCAGGAATGAAATCGAAGGAAAAGAATAAAAACCCCTCAGTTGAAAGAACGTATCACTTGCAGGAAGCGATTAGGACAAGAATGAATAGAGGAGAAGAAGTAGAAAAGAGGGTGTGTTTAAAAATAAATATACGAGTACCAAGTTAATTACTAAAAATATGAGTGATAAGACTGATAAAATGAAGTTAGACCAAGATGTATGATAAAATGTGCAGTATTGACCGATGTTTGGAACAAATGAAGCAAATCTACAGTTTTTGAAATCGTCGTAAGAAGGGTACTGTGCTACTGAAAATATCTTATGCACCTTCGATTTGGTTCCCGATTGATCAGAAAGAGAATAGGAATGTAGTTGTAGTTGTCTGAGAGGAGTTTCAGAACTCTTAAATGGCTCAAAAGACCAATATAAGCCTCAAAAATTACCATTTCACTATTCATTTTCACTTTCCTCCATAGTAATTTAGAGAGCTCTGCAGAGAAGATGGTAGTCCCTGTGAGGAAGCATCATTTCGAGATGAGCTGGCAACATCAGCGCCCAGCCGACTATCCACTGTCGGTAAGTGCTCGACAAACTACCCTGTGAATTTTGAAAATTTCAATTTTATTTATTTTTGTAGCTTTTATAGCCCCTTGAATTTTGAATCGCATCTGGGATTCCGGATCGCAACCTGCAAATCCCGTGTCGCATCTAGTTTTTTTCAGATCGCATCTGGTTTTTCTAGATTTTTGCATCGCATCCAGGATACCCTAGATCACATCTATTTTTGATGTTTTTGTCTTGTTTGTAGGTGAAATGCATTAGTGTGTCGTACCATGTTTGCTTAGGCTCATACCCAGTATTTAGGATCGCATCCCATATTTCAGGGATCACATCCTGTAAACTCCATCGCATCCTATTTTTCTAGGATCACATCCGATAAAATAGATCACACCCTTCTGTTTCAAAATCGCATCTGGTTAGGAGACTTAGAATTTGAATCTTTAAGACCTGTTTGTGTGCTGTGAACTTGGAATCACTTAGCTGATTAGGAGTCTGCCCCCTTTTTTGTAGATAGGATACTAATGTATTGTCATTTTTGTCCAAAACATGCTGAGTTTGAGGTAGTCACATTTCACGGCACTTACCCTGGTCATGTGCTTGCATTGTCTGGATGGCTGTCAGATGATGAGCAGACTACCATGATCTGATGTGGATTATGCTCATTGATAGGTTTACCCAAGATCGGGATAAACCGTGGGTTGTTGACTGCTCTTTCCAAGAGATGGCACTCAGAGCACAACACCTTTCATTTTCTAACTGGTGAGATCACAATGACTCTTGAGGATGTTTGGTGGATACTTCAGGTGCCGATGATTGGGCATGAGGTGCGATTCGAGTCGACAGCATCCATGGTGATTGGTGCTGTGTGTAGATGTTTCCAGGATGACACCATTGACCAGAGATATCTGTCTTGGGACTACATGGTTGATCATTACAATCATTTATCTGTTTATTTAACAGGTCTGGTAGGTGGCATCCTCATGCCAGATAGAGGTCAACATGGATTTATGGTCGGCTAGGTAGATATGATAGAGAAGATGGTTACCCACCGATGGAGATTTACATGGGGTAGTTGTATCCTAGCCCACATATATAGAGAGCTACATGAGATAGTATACCACTATACATAGAGTATGACTATTGGGATCCTTATTCTCTAGATCTAGGCTCGGGAGCGCATCCCCGTGACATGGCCGATTGTTGACAGACAGAGGGCACCAGAGCAGCCCTATGTTTATATGTATGCAGGTCTTCTTTAGCAGCCCCATCTGGGAAAGGTCGAGTATTGGCGTTGTTTGTTTGATGATATGACTGAGGTTGTTTGGCGGCCATATTTAGGTTGCAAGGTGTGGACCTCAGATGCCTGGCAGGTACCTTACTTATGTCAGAGTCGATACCTTATTGGCAGGACTAGATATATTATAGAGCGCTTTGTGATCACCAGAGTGCTGAGACAGTACAGTCATCGGTAGGGAAGGACAAAGGATATTACTGTATATGCCTAGACCAGAGACAAGACACCTGTATGGGGTGCACAGTTACAGTATGAGATGACACACTAGGAGATCTATGATATGGTGGGATTAGACTGGGATCTCCATCATGATTTAGCTGATGCAGGTGTGTCAGACGGATATGCTGCTGAGATGCTTCAGTACCCCTTTCCTTAGTTCACTATTCCTAAGGAGATCATTCCTCGCATAGAGGAGCCCTTAGACTATGATCCTGATGATCGACCAGCCAGGGGTAGGGGAGGAGTGCAGAGAGACAAGGCTCCTGGCAGACATGGAGGTCGTGATGGTGGCAAGGATGGTAGAGATGTCAGGGGTCCTCCTCCTGATGATGGTCCTGATGGAGATGATAGGGGTGGTGGTGGTGAGGCTATTGATACAGGTGGAGCCAGTGGTAGCAGGCAGGGTAGGTGCCAAAGGTTCAGATTTGTGGCCCCTCGGAGAGATACTGGTCCATTGCCTATAGGAGAGCAGCAGCGACAGAGGCGGCAGGGGTCATAGGATAGACCACCAGATAGAGGACATGATAGGTCCCAGGAGTAGGATACAGGTAGAGACGGAGATCCTCTGTCTAGATGTGAGTAGGAGAGGGAGCAGCTCAAAGCTAGGGTTACAACATTGGAGGCCCAAGTTACTATTGCAGATGGCTTACTAGTGGACAGGGATATACAGCTTAAGCGGCTAAGAGCAAAGAGGGATAGGAAGGGTGAGATTATTAGAGCCGAGAGAGATGCACATGCTTAGACAATAGTTCATCAAGGGCAGAGGGCCACTTATTATTATGCCTTGTATCATGCAGCAGTTCTAAAGGGCAAGAGAGCTCTTTCTTTTTCACGACTAGCTTAGCAGTCAGAGGGGGCCACCTCCAGCAGCTCCTTTTGTACCACCTCCTCCTCCTCCTCTTAATCAAGGAGAGGGGGCGGGGCAAAGTTGATATTTTGTACCATTTATATGTATATCTTGACATTACATTTTGTATATCTGGATCCTGCTGAGATCCCTTTTTTGTATATGACATTCATATATGTATATTTGATTTATTCGGCCTCATTGATACTCTGATACTCTTTATGCATACTGTTCCATATTTTGATCTGTACCATGTTGTGATGATATATATATATATATATTTGATGCAATTTCCTGATTCTTACATGTTTCATGATTTCCTTTTGCTTTGATAGATGTGGTAAATGTATTTTGCACATGTGATGATATTTTGGTCTTTTGATGAGTCAGATTTTAGACATCATTTATGTATGTGTTGAGTTATTACTATATAAATATGTGTCTGAATGGTACGCATGTAAAAATGCAAATGTATATTTCTTTTGATTTTTCGTTTATGCAAAATAGATGTATGGATGCACTTTAGGATGAAAAGTAAAAACGCAATACATGGATGCTTTATTTTTGTATTTTTCTGTTGCTTCTCTTCATGAATGCAAAATGTATGCTATGGATGTGCAATGATATTTGATATCAGTAATATTGATGATGTTATTTAACTTGGTGCTAAGAAGAAGATACAAATCATTTTGAGCTCAAAATTCTTTATGTTTTTATGTATCATGCAATCTCTAAATGCAGCTATATGCGGACTCTTAGGACTTTGTCACTGGTATGCAAATGTATAGCTTTTTATCATCATTGGGCACTTTTGGAATAGATACCACCTGATAGTACAACCATCACTAATACCCACTGATATTATGAAAGTATGAATACTATGTTTTATTTAAATGTCAAAAATAGACTTAGGCATCAAGGCATAGAAGCCATGATAACAAAATAGTCACCTTCCTTTTAATATACCAGATTCTAATTAAGGCAAGATATTGGACCCGCAATGACCTTGAAAATTCATATCCTTGGGTACATTATGATTCGTAAACCTTAGCGAGAATCTGGATTAGAAAACAGATAAGGAAATTGTTTCAACCTCACCGTAGTTTACACATAACGAAGATCGAGATATATGCGGATATCCACCCATAGTGGTAGCTCTTATAATAAACATCCAAGTTAGGTGAAATTTATAGGATCATTTGGAACAATCACTGTATGAAGAAAATAAAGAAAAAATTATGCCCCCTATACTTGTGACTCTTTTTCTTTGCGCAGACGTCATTGAGTAACTAAGAAGATATAATAAATCATCAATTGAGAAGCAATCAATTAAAATTTATAATTACTTAGATGTCCCTAGTTGAAAACATCATCAAGACATAAAAGAATCATAATCAAGCCAAGATCAAACTGTGTGTTTAAGTAGTACTTCGTTCATTCATATGTCAAACACAGTAGATATTCATCAATCAAAAAATTTGGAATATAAGCAATATGGTGTTCGGTGTCTGTGCATTGATAGGATAATCCGTTCATGTCTGCGATCCAATATAGCCTTGTAGGAACTCCGTTAATGCAAATGTCATGTATGGATATGTGATGTTTGAAAAGAGATCCTTGTTTTGGAAAGTGGCATTGTTTTGCATGTATCAAGAAATATTGTGTTCACGAGGCAAACCATCCTAGAACGACCTAGCAACCGCAACCTACCATGTTAGCAAAGATGCCCCTAGTGCACAATGACTTATTCCTAAGACGTAAATGTAGACAAATCCCAAGCAAGGATAAGATAGCCATTTAAGAAATGAAGTCAGCGTATGAGCACAAGAAAAATTATGAAGGCCTAGTATCAGTAGTGCATCGATAGATGGAGTATAGAACACAAGTGACGCCTGATTGCCAGGTTTTTACCACTTGGCAAAATCTTTTCTTTCTTTTTGCTACCAAGATGCCTATTTTACCAGGTGCTCATCAAGGCACTGTTCTCTTTTTCAATTTTTTTGCTATTTTTTCTTTTTTTGAATGTTTTTGTAGTATCAAGGTGCATGTTTACCAGGTTTTCACCAAGGATACCCTTTTTGTAGGATCTTTTCCACTATTTTTGGATTTTTTTAGGATCAATTTTCTGAATGTTTTTGGTATTTTGCAAGAACTTTTTCTGTACAGGCCCTGCTAACTGAACATCAAGCATAGAACTGCTTCAAATGTAGAGTGTTGATAGGATCTGGAAGAACATCTCCCTCAGGTGTAGCTAGTTGATAAGCTCCAGTCCCAAAAGTAGCAGTGATAACATAAGGTCCCAGCCAGTTAGGTTCAAACCTTCCCTTCTGCTCTCTGTTAGGCTAGTTCTTAGGATTCTCCTTGAGGACGAGATCTCCTATTTCAAATTTGCATGGTTTGACCTTCTTGTTGTAGCCTTTGGAAATATGTGCTTGATACAATTTGTGATGATCAAACACCTGTTATCTGCACTCATCCAGTAGGTCTAAAGAATTCACCCTATCTATGCAGTACAGCTCATCAGTAACAAGACCTTGTAAAGATATCCACAAAGATGAGATTTCAACCTCAATGGGTAGTACTGCTTCAGCGCCATAGACTAGAGAAAATGGTGTGGCTCCAGTTGGTGTTTGGATGCTTATTCTGTAGGCCCATAGTACCATATTTAGTTGTAGGTGCCAGTCTCTGCCAGAATTGCTCATAGTTCTGTGTAGAATCTTGAGAATATTCTTGTTGAATGCCTCAGCCTGTCCATTACCTTGAGGATAATAGATTGAGGAGCAATATTGAGTGATATGAAATTATTCACGAAGGTCATCAATGTATTGATTTTTAAATTGGCCCCCATTTTCTATTACAATTGAAGAGGGTATCCCATATCTACAAATAATGTAGTTCATAATGAACATAACCACCTGTTTTCCAGTGGCTTTGATTAGCGGCACGACCTCGACCCACTTTGTGAAATATTCAGTGGTCGTAATGATGAACTTGTGTCCATTTGAATAGTTGAGATATATTTGTCCAACCAAGTCAAAGGCCCATTGCTGAAATGGCCAATGTGTTATGAAAGGTATAAGTTCTCTAGCAGGAGCATGGATGAGATTTCCATGAGTCTGGCATTTAAGACATGCTTTTGAAAAATGGATAGCATTTTTCTCCATGGTAGGCCAATAATAGCCTACTCTAAGAAGTTTCTTGGCTAATGAAAATTCATTCGAGTGTGATCCACATACACCTGCATGGACTTATTTTAATGCAAGATTGGACTCTTCGAGTTCTAAACACCGAAGAAGTGTACCGTCGAGACCGCGTCGATATAGGTTGTTAGTTATGAGGACGTAATGTGATGCTGTCCTAATCAGGGATCTTTTCTCATTTATGGATAAATTGGTAGGGATGGTTTGGTCAGAAAGGTAAGCAATAATATTGGCATACCGAGATTGGTTTGGGGTGTTCAAAGCACATATTACCTGGTATTCAGGGGTATCAAATGCAGGATAGGATAGTTCTTCCACCAAGAAGTCATAGCGGAATTGATGTTCTTCTAGTTGTAACATGGATGCCAAGGTATCCATAGCATCTGAAACTTTGTTCTCTGATCTTGGTATTTGCTGGAAGATGACGAAGATAAAGTACTTCTTCAGGTCATCAACTAGTTGCTTGTAGGGCATTAAATTCTCATCTATTATTTGATAATCCCCATTGACTTGATTGATAATTAGTTGGGAGTCACCATACATGTGTAACTCTATGATCTTCCATTCCATAGCTAGCTTGAGGTCGTTGACCAATGATTCATATTCTGAGATATTGTTGGTGCATGAAAACATCAGTTTGTAAGATTTGGGAATCTTGTATCCTTGAGGAGTTATAAATAGGACCCTGACTCCAGAGCCTTGTTGAGTGAATGAACCGCCAAAGTACATCTTCCATGGATATTTATTTAGATGCATGATTGTTTCATCGAGGAATTCAATTAGTAAAGGTTCATCATCCTGGAGTGGTGAATCAACCAATTGATCTGCAAGGACCTGTCCTTTGATAGCTCTCTGTTCTACATATTCAATGTCAAACTCACTTAGAATTAGGACCCATTTTTCCAAACATCCTGTTAATGTTGTTCTACTCAAAAGATACTTTAGAGGATCAATCTTAGCAATGAGCTTCACTGTATGAGAGAGCATGTAGTGCCTCAATTTTTGTGATGTGAATATGACTGCTAAGCATGCTTTTTCAGTAATACTATAATTGAGCTCATAGGCGACCAATGTTCTACTAATGTAGTAGATAGCTCTTTCTTTCTTTGTTTCATCTTCTTGTGCCAGCAATAATCCTAGGGATGTAGCTGTAGTTGAAATGTATAGGAGTAGGGGATTTCCATGAATAGGTGCCATAAGGATAGGAGGAGTTTCCAAGTATCCTTTCAATTCTCAGAAATTTGCTTCACAGTCTTCATCCCATTTAAAGGTAACCCCTTTATGTAACAACTTAGTAAAGGGTTGTGCCCTATCTGCAAGTTGGGACATGAGTCTCCTAATGGACTTGAGTCTCCCTTTTAGTGTCCTCATTTGACTGATGTTTCATGGAGGAGTAATCTCTAGAATAGCCTTAACTTTAGTAGGGTCTACCTCAATTCCGTTCATTGAAACAATGAATCCTAGGAGCTTCCCCGATTGGACCCCAAAGGCACACTTCTTAGGATTGAGCCTGAGTTGGAACTGTTCCATCCGATCCAAGATCTTTCTTAAGTTAGCAATGTGAGTACCTCTTTCTTTGGATTTAGCCAATGTGTCATCTACATAGTCCTCCATGTTCTTGTGCATCATGTCATGGAATATTGTCGTCATGGCTCTTTGATATGTTGTGCCGGCATTCTTTAACCCGAAAGGCATGTCATTCCAGAAAAAGGTGCCCCATGCGCATATGAATGCGATTTTCTCTTGATCCTCAAGGGAAATCTTGATTTGATTATAGCCTGAGAATCCATCCATTAATGAATACATCTGGAAGCCTTCTGTAAGGTCTATGATCATGTCAATTTTTGGTAGAGGGAAGTCATCCTTCAAACATGCTTTGTTCAAGTCTCTAAAGTCTGTGCAGATCCTGATAGATTTATCAGATTTAGATACGGGGACCACATTGGAGATCCACCCTGCATAGGCAATGACTCGTATAAATCCAACTTTTAACATCTTTTCTAGCTCTTCTTTTACTAATAATGCAACATGAGGATGCATTTTTCTAAGTTTTTGTTTTATGGGCTTGATCCCGGGAGCTATAGATAAGTGGTGCATGATTAGATTAGGATCTATCCCTGGCATATCTGTATAAGACCATGCAAATTTAATCTTCTTCTCCTTTAGGAACTCTGTGAACTGTGTCTTCTCCTCTTCTGATAAAGATTGTGCAAGGTGAACTATTTGAGGATTTTCAATAGTGCCCAAGTTTACTGGTTGTGTTGGTTCAATTAGTATCGAAGATCTTTCCTAAAAGTGTTCAGGGAAGATATCAAGAGACTCATCCTTTGGCACCTTTGAGAGGTTTTCACCATTGAATATGTCTTTTTTCTTTACTATTTTGGGATCTGATACTACTACAGAGTAGTTTTCACCATCAGTCCTCTTTTTCTTTTTATTTTTCATTTTTTGACTAAGAAACCTGATATCCTCCTGTGACATGTTCTCGCTCCTTGCATTGGTGGAAGAAGGGTAAGGTTCACAAGCATTGAGATAACAAGCTAGGGATTGGTCATTAGAAAATTCAAGGATAGGAGTAGGATCTATTTCAGTCCAATCAAGTAGGTCGGGAAGTACCAATGTTAGGGAGTCAGATTCTGGGAAGGACAACATCGTGTTAGCATCAAGACCATTAACCGACATGACATGATTTGTTAAGTTAGTTTATTCAATATTTAGATCAATAAGAGTGAGATCGTTGTTAAAAGGGTCGTTGTTAGTCATATGCGGACCAAACTCTAGCGATTCGTCAGTAGAAATCTCATCGTCATCTCTTCGTAAAAGGAGGCTTCTTGCTTGTAGCCTATGAAATTCTTCTAGACTTGTGTCTCCATCAATGATCAGGGGAAGGAACTCTTCTTCTGCTTCAGGAGGATAACATCATTGGGAGGAGTGTCAGATGGTTTACTAGGAGTTGAAGGAGCTGCAAACATGTGAATTACATCTATTCCAATATCTTCAGTGGCGATAGATAGCTCTTCCCATTCATAGTCATGAGAGTCTGTGACATCATCATTGGACCTATTTAAGTATTCAACAATGGTCATTTGATGTACCCGGTTAGCTACCTATAGATCAAAGTGGGGTAGATAAAGGGCATATGAAACTGTGACCAATTGCCCCCAGTTAGGATGTAGATTCTGTTGGCGGGGTACCTGTTGAGTTATTGTTGCTATAGTGTCTCCTACCTCTTGAATGGGAGGTTGTGCTAGTAAAGGGGTGTGAATATCTTATGGTACCTCAAATCTGGGTACATAGCATTCTCCTTGGCAGTTGGGGTCCTATGTGCCAACATGTAACAATATTTCATAGGACCATTTCTCTAGTTTGTCTGTTTCATCACTCCCTTTTTCTGAGTGTGGACTCTCTTTTGAAGCGGGTTTATTAGTTTTAGCATTAAAACCCAGTCCTATTTTATCTCTGGTATTCTAGAACTCCATGGGTATAGGTTCAATAAGCCCTCATCCTGTGTCATTTAGAGGTCCCTTCCGTTTGTATCCCATCTATTTGAAGAAATCATATCCCTTTCCATACTGTTCTGGGGATATCTTCACATGTTTGATTTCAGCCTCCACCGGTTCTCCTTTGTAAAGCCAATCCAAGATTGCCTATTCTTCTGTGTTATCTGAAGAAGATGTGGATACCTTTACCATGCCAGTTTCTTTGTGTACTTCTAGCTCCTTGGATGCTATAGGTGTGAATATTGAGGAAGGTTTTCCGTAGGATCTTGGTGACATCAGAAGTTCTGTTAATGAAGGAATCAGGTCCAGCTTGTACTCTCCCATACCTGTTTATTCAAGTTTCAAGGTTTTGCTAAAACTCTTCATAACCATGTCCTTGGTAGTTTTTGGAGCAACTACATCCATAGCCTCTTTTTTGTGTGGGATCATGCTACCTGCTTTGATATTGTTGCAAGTGTAGTTAGCATCTGCAAGAATCGTCACTTCCACCCCATTATGTGGGAATTTTATGCATTGGTGGTAAGTGGATGGTACAGCTTGCATCTTGTGAATCTATGGTCTCCCTAGTAGGATGTTGTAGGCCAATGGTAGATCCAGAACTTGAAATATGATGTTCCTCTCAATCGGTCCGACTCTGATAGGTAGAACAATAAGACCTCTGGAGGATCTTTCTTCCTCATCATAAGCTTTGATGGTTATCTTGCTTCTAGAGTCAATTATTTGTTCTAAGAGACCCAGTTTCTTGATTAGATCTAGTGTACAGATATTCAATCATGCACCTCCATCTATCAACACGCGTCTAACACAGGATTTATGAATAAGGAATTCAATATGGAGGGGTTGATTATGTGGATATGTCAATGACTTATCATCCTCTTCAAAAAAGGAGAAGTAATGTGGCGCTGAGATGTGATTGACCATCGCTTGGAACTTGTCTATATCAATATCTTTTGGAACATTAGCAACATGTAGAGCTTGTTCTAGGATTTCCCTATGTACCGTGGATATCTTGAGCAACTTGAAAATGGAAATTTTGGAAGAGGTTCGTTGTAATTGGTCTACCAAGTCATATTTTTCTCCAGGAATAGTGACCATGTGTCTTGCTGCTGGTTTAGGAATAGTTATAATAGTAACCCTAGATGTTGATGTTGGTTTTGGAGGTCCCTTGATTGTAACCTGTGCTTGGCTCTGTGTTATAGCATTTGAGTGGAATGAGACACCTTTTATTGTGACCACATTGATGGATTCGGTTTTAATGTCAAGCATATTAATCACATTGTCATTTTTGGAATAGGTGTAGTTTACCTCATTACTCTTCCCTTTAGATGTTTCTCCTTGATTGTAATTAGGAAAGGGTTTGTTGAATGTTGTATGATCTTCATTGGTAGTATGTCTATCTACTTTGATCTTACCTCCTTCGATGAGGTCTTGGATGACATGCTTGAGCTTGAGGCAATTATTAGTCTTGTGTCCCTTATTTTGTGGAAGACACAATAGGAATTATCATCCCACCACCTGGGTTTGACCATTGGTTTGACCCATGGTTTAGAATCGAGAATTGTAAGAACTTTGTTATCCAATATTATTTTTAGAAAAGTCTCAAGAGGCTCTCCCAAAGGAGTGAATGTTCTTTGGGGTTTTGAAGTCCATGTTCGTCCCTTGTTATTATTGTTGTTTGCTTTGGGTACGGGAGGTGTTACCTTAGCATCTTTGCTTTCTTACATGCTATTAGTTAGATTGAATACCTTGAGTTTAGGATTAATGTTAGAGGTGTCAACCACTCCATCATTAACAACATTCTTGTTTTGTTTCCACCATTTAGGCTTGGAGTTGGAGTTATTGATCTTGTTTTCATTTTGAAGGGTGATCTCTCCCCTTTTGACCATGACTTCCTCAATATAGAGGGCATTTTTAATCATTCTATCGAAGATTGGAAAGTCTTGCATTTGTAGATCATAGTTCAATTTAGGCACTAGATTATTAACAAAGATCTCCATCTTCTCAGTTTTGGGAATGGCTCTTGAATAGCGTGCAAAAATCTTCCTCCATCTTTGTAGGAAGTGTGTGAATGATTCTCCAGTTAGTTGTTTGGTGTTACACAGGTCCATCATAGTTACATCATGCTGGATGTTGTAGGAGTAATGTTGAATGAACCGTTGGATTAAATCCTCAAATTTTTTGACCTTAGGGTTTAGTTTTGAGAACCACTCCATTGAATTTCCTCCTAAACTTCCTGGAAATAGCCGCATGAGGTATGTAGGTTCATGCATGTACTCGATACTTAGAGCACAAAATTTCCTCACATGGTTGTGTGGGCCAGTCTCTCCTATGTACTTGTACTTTGGTCTTGCAACATTGGGAGGAAATAGGACCATCGTAATACTCTTATCAAAAGGAAACAGACAAATGGCGTCCAAGGAGTATTGTGTTTTGGGCTTCTCTTTCTCTTGTTTGAGATTTATAAGCTCTATTTGCATTGAATTGAGTTGTTTGGTGAGAATAGATATCAGATTTGGTACTTCCTTTTCCTTGAGATTTTCCACATCATAATCTTTGGGTAATTTAACACCTATGGACGCTAGATGGAGGAAGTAATTTTCTTTATCGTCATCAATGATCTGTTCCAATATCTTGTAGAATCTCTTACTTTGTTTAAGTTTTTCGTACTCATCTTCGGGGATCTCTCCTTCACTATCTGATCCAAATGGGTTATGTTCAAATTTGGGTCCTTCTTCTTCATCTGTATCTTCGGGCTTTTTACCATTGTTATACTCCTCAAAAGCCACACTCCATCCGTGAGTGTCGCTATCCATTTGAGGGGAATCTAGATTGAGTAGGGAACTACGAGAAGTTTCTCCTTGAAAGTGTGGTGTTTTAGGAGGCACTTTTGATCCTTTAGATGTGTACTTGTTGCATCTTGTGTTAACCATGAAGTTGTTCCTCAACTTTGTTAACGTTTCCCAATAGTGCAAGTGAGAGTTTCAGATTGTTTAAGTGGGCGTGTCTAGGTAAAAGTAATTGTTTGTTGGTGGATGTAAATTATTCCAGCGTCAGAGGGTTAGAATGCCTTGATAGTGAGCTGGGAACCAAGTTGTTGGTAGAAAGTGGGTAGACCACACGTATTGAATTGATCGCGAAAGACTAACTAAGCATGCAAGGTAGACATTTCAAAAGAGTTTTGAAATTACAACAAGGATACTAGAAGAGACAATAGGAACCAGCTAAAGAGCTAAAAGGGTATCCTAATCAACTGAGACTTTCTAAGAAAAACTTCTACAAGTACCCACTGTCCTGAATGCGAGCTCCTAGATGAGAGCCTTTGATGATACTAGATGTGAGCCTAGAATCTGGATGCGACTATTTGTTGACCAGATACAAGCTAGCACACAGGATGTGATCCTAAATTCTAGATGCGATTTGAGAAATTTGGGATGCGATCTTATGATGTCTTTGTCAATTTTGGTCAGTTATGAAAAGTTCATTTTCAAAGTGCGTGAAGTTGCTTGTTTCTAAATTGTGTTAGGAGGTGTCGTAATGCGTGAAAAACACTTGTACTCTAGGGTTTAAAATTTTTTGATTGTTTTGAGGAGCTTATCTTTTTAATGATCTTTTGAACACGTCAGACAGATTTTCTTTGTTATGGAGGTGAAACAGACACTCATCTTTTCCTATTCTCTACGAGGAGGATGAAAATCTTTGCTCATTGACTCAAGTACACACTCAAATAGTAATCAGAATACAGCCATCACCAAACACGCAATGGCTCCAGTCATGATGCTATATTAGCCAACTCCAAACGCAAGTGAGGGCACAATATGATGAGTGTCTTGGGGAAATTACTTTTTGCCTTGCACAAAGATTATCACCCTTTCGGGGGTGAATCAGGAATTCTTTTAGTTGAAGTTGTTGTAGATTATTGGGCAATCCGTTCAAAACCATCCCCCATAGAATTGCACAAGGAAAAATTTAGGCGTATAGCCCTATGAGTACCCGAATATATGTAGTCTCGCAAGCAAGATTCAAGCGGCTCCACTCTACATATACCCAGATATGTTCAAGGAATGATGTCAAAATTCCATAAAAAAACCAGCTCCATCTTTCGAGGCTTTAGCCTACGAGGAAGCAACTATTTATAGTGAGTTGGAAAGGTTGGCGTAAAACCTGTCCTCACTTGGGTCATTCCCGGGAGATTTGTTTCTCAACCGATAGGCCCTCTACTGTTTAAGTATATGTACCCAGGATTGGCGAGCTTTGGATGTCTAGATTTCTGATTCTTCTGAAGAAGAAGAGAATACTCTCCTAATCTAAACCATTTTCTCCCAAAACACGTAAAGCAAAGTTCATTCCTTCAAGCTATGTTGAGCTCAATTTAGTTTGTTCCTATTTAAGAAAAATAGGATGCTTGAAAAGGAAAGTTGCCTTGTTCAATTAGCCACAAAATTTAGTGAGTTTCTTGTCCAATTACTGATCCAAATTGAATTAAATGATTGAACTTGTTCTTTGATCCCACATATTTAGTGCTTTGATTGTCCAATTTCTAAATCCAAAAAGAAATTATACAATGTAGTTGTTCATTGAACCACAATATTTAGTGACTTGTGTTGTTCATTTACTGATCCAAAAAGAATTAGGTGATGTGTTTGCTTGTTTAGTTAACTCCAAATTCCGTTCAATCCATTAACTGATGTGTGAGTTTCTGATTTTCCTTAAAAGGAAAAGAGCATAATCCTCTAGTCAGTTTAGTGAAAGTTTGGAATATGTATCTTAATTTGGAAAGAAAGTAAATAGAAGTCAAGATGGGGGTTGGGTAACCTAAAAAACCAAGTTAGTATCTGTTTATGTTAACTCCCACAAAAACCTTCAAGAACAACCTGCAAACACTTGTTAGGCTGCAAGATACCAAAA
>MU223966.1:730522-778580 GCA_018584345.1 Thuja plicata | reverse complement strand
GTGGTGTAAGAGCCATTAATGCCTTGAGCATTTATGAGGCATGAAGGAGACATGGGCTTAAGACATCTTCATTAATGAGGCATTAATGAAAGCCTTAAAGAAGCATGGGAAGGGTGTAAGAGGGTGGCTTGAGAAGGTGGACTTGAGAAATGAATCTTGAGATTCCATGACTTTCTCAAGTGGGTGGAGTTGTTAATCATTCTCTAATAGAATGTGACAACATTAGGAGGTGGGTAAGGGTAGAATTAGGATTAGGATTAGATTAGCAAGGGTGAATGGGTACAGATGGGTTAGAACCCAAGATAGAAATGGTTGAGATAGGTTAGATTGGGATTTAAGAGAATATAAATTAAATGAATTAAACTTATTTAATTCATTTAAAATATAGGAATTAATTATTTAAGCATTTTATTGTTTTTTAATAATTAAGGGGACTATAGCCATTTTAATTAAATTAAATAGGCTAGGGAAATAGGTTATTTGCAAGTGGATAATTGATTTAGGGATTTATTTAATTCCTAGCAAATTAATCAATTTTAGCCATGTATTTGATTGATTTTGATTTTGGCTAAAAGGAAATAATTTAGTGATTTGATCACTTTAGGAGATTAAATTAATTTCAAAAGAATTATGCCAAGTAGTAACAGGGTCGTTTAGACATAATTGGGGGTATGATCACACTTAGGAAAAATAGGGTCCATAGTTGGAACAGACCAAATTTAGGTGGTTACACTAATACCTGATATATTACATTCTCTAGTGGGCATCAATACCTAACATTTAGGTATTTTGTAAATCAATTTAGGTGCATTTTCTACGATTCTACATTTTTCATGCATGTATATCAGGGATTTTCTATTTATGATATCTCTTAGAAACATCCTGCCACCATTATGCTTTGATGCACGTCCATAACCTCTTCCAAAGCTACTATTTTGGCACAAGTAGGGTGGTCACTGGCAAAGAATTTGGCTTTGTACCTGCCAATTGCATTTTTTTAAAGTTTCTAAAGAACTTTCAAAAAATCAAATTTCTTGAAATTTTGCACTCATTGCATTCCATGGGATGACACACCATACTATTAGATTTTGATGTTCTTTGATCAATTACCACACCTTATATTCTAGAGTCTGGTTGAAAACCTAGTTAAGATGAGCTTTTAATTATGGAAATTATTGAATCAACATGAAATAACTTGATTAAGTTGTTTATTTATTTTTAAGAATGGGGGTAGTTCATGAATTTCAAATTTATCACGTTTCCAATGAAATACATTTAAAGGGTTGTATCTTGTTATTGTAGAAAAATCATTTGCCAGGCTTGTATAAGAAATCCCTAGTCAGCTTCGACACTGTTCAAGAACTAATGCATCTTAAAAGTGATTTCTTTCCTTATATTGTTGAAAGTAACCCGGCTAAGCTTGAAACAACAAATGCTTGTTAATACTTCTTTATTGACAAAATGTAATTATATACTAGCATTTTAACTTCATATTTAACTGAAGATTTTCATTTTAATGGAATTAGCTTATTTACGGTTTTCATATCTTCTATTGACAATGTTTTATGGAGAAATTTATCATTTTTGTTTTATTTGGTTCTGTGCACTAGTATTACAAAGAAAAATAGCTAAAAAATTATATGTGTTTGTTAGAATGTGTACCAATGATGAATCATGATCACAAAATTTGCAAAATACATATACCCTATTGCAAATCTCTACCTCTTCACAATTAGAGTAACAATCAGGGATTATTTTGTTTCATACAGTGGAGTCCATGAGAGATGAACTAGTGGATACAATGTTGTAAATCCTTCTTTGACATTCAAATGGGTTTTCATTTTCATACATTTGTAATATGTTTTTCATTATTTGTAGAATGATGGTGCATTAATTGAATATAGTCCCAATCTTTCACTTTCTAAATCTTGCCGCCTTTTTTGTAGTGTGTTGGGGAGGACATTAAAGATTTGGAGTACACACTAAAGCTAGAATTTAGAGGGATGTTCAAAGTGACCAATGTACCAAATAAGGTAGTTAAGAGAATTGGTAGCTAGAATGGAAAAGGAGCTTGAAATGTCCAAGATACAAGCATTGAAAATAGATGAACTTGACAAGCTTTTGTTTCTCGATTCACCTACTCTAAACTATCCACACTTTAGGTAGGAACTTGATGCTTTACGTCTCTTGTCAATGGATCATCTTATTTTGAGATATGCTAATCAAATGATTGGGCTTCACTTCTCTTTATGATAATGCATATCAAAACCTATCCCTTAGCTACAAAACCTCTTATGTTATTCACTTTCATCTTATTTATGTCTCTGTTGAAAGGTTGGAAGGGTGACATAGGATACATGGTATGATTATTCTTTAAAGGGTACTAGCTCAATGGAAGAGCACCTGATTTACAAGCAGGAGGATGGTGGTTTGATTCCATCATGCCCTAATATGACTAAATCTATGACTAAATTAATTACTAAATATATCACTAAATCAATGACTAAATCTATGACTAAATCCGTGACTAAATCCATGACTAAATCCATAACTAAATCTGTGACTAAATCGTTTAGTACTAAATTTAGTCGTGTTATAAATGATTGAAAATTAACTACTTATAGTCACGTGACTAAATCCGTGACTAAATTCAGGACAAAATCCATGACTAAATCCGTGACTAAATTATTTAGTAGTAAATTTAGTCGCGTTATAAATGACTACAAATTAACTACTAATAGTCTCATGACTAAGTTTAGTCATTTATATACATTTTTAGTAGTTTTTTTAGTCACATATTTATGTTTTTGTACTAGTGAAGAAATGTGTTCTAAAGCATCACAAAGAAAAGAAAAATCAAAGACTGTGGATTCCCAAGTTGCTCTTACAAGACTTTCATACAAAACAAAAATCAAAATTGGCATTCGAGATTCCAAAAGTTTCCACTACACCCCCATCCAAACATCTTCCATCTCCCAAGTCTATTTTGGGTCCCTAAGTCCCAAAATCCATTACCTCGGATACTTCATCAACTTCTCCATCGTCCCAAAATCCACATTCTTTCCTCCATGAAAATCTCAAGCTTCCCAATCCATTTTTCCTCCATCATTCCACCACCCTTCAAAGTGCGTGTTGATGTTGATCTTTTCGACACTTCTGCCTACCGCTAAACAAACCTTTTAGTATCCCATCCATTATCCAACACCTACTGTCCATCCTTACATCCCCCTTATCCATTTTGTAGCATAAAACCTTAACCACCATCTACCTTTATCCTCCATATTATCCCCTTAACATCACCTTACCAACATCTTTGAGTATACCATTGATTGCCATGGTATATGATAACACATCTTTCAAAGGGGTATTTTCTAGAGAGAAAGATGCCTGAATTCCTCCATTCCCTATCGCACATTTAATATCTTCCAAAAAGTCAGAAAAAGAAAAACAAAATAAAAAAGAAAAAGAAAAAGTAAAGAGAAATCATTCGTCCTGGTGAAAACCATTTCTTGTGGCACCTTGGGCAAGTACCTTGATGAAAAACTAGAAAAAAAGCATCATGTGTAATCCATCCTCTTGCTCTCAACTTGGGGGCAAGTTCCATCCATGCTACCTTATCCATCATATCCTCCATTATCCATCATGGCCTTCATCTTCCATTTTCTACCATTTATCCTATCTGCGTCCATATTCCCTTTTTCACCTTGATCTTGACTTGGTTGAGAATCTCCATGAGCCTCATGTATCCTATCCATTTATCCTTATTTGTGATCTTTAACCAATGTCCATTATCCTATACATCAACTTATTCTTATCCGCTTGTCACATCTATGCTACCTTATCGTAATCTTGCACATCCTTACCATTCCTAAGCATTCCCATAGCCATCCACCATGTCTTCCATTACCCCTTATCATGATTGAGCTTCATCCTATTCGTATATACCCCTTGATCTTGCTCAAAAATCAGAACATACAATACAAAACATGCTCTTAACGGCCTCTTGACATGTCCACTTCTTTGGATCACCCAAGCCTTGCACTACGCCATGATCATTGCCTTACACACTATTCCTCATGCACCATATCATTAGACTACATTTATATTTCCCTTTTCCCACAACTTGGGTTATCTTAATGAGACAATCCCAAGGGTCACACTACACACTCTCTCCATCATTTTCCTATCCATTCTAGTCCATCGGTTCATTCATCTACTCATAATGCCTTATGCTTTGCTAAATATCAGGGGTAAATAAATATGATCTTGGTTAAAATCTTTAAAAAACCAAGAAAAATTATATAAATAGTTAAAAATTACAATAAAATAATAATAAAAAATTTTTAAAAAAAAGAACAAAAGAAAAAAAAATTGCAATAAACACAAGTGGTTTAAACCTGGCAAACAAGCGTTACTTGTATCGAATTAAGCACCTCTATCTATCAAGTGCATCACATTACATCCATTTGTGTTCACCATCCTTGTACATATCCATATGCATTTTGTCATCCTTGTACATATTCATATTAAACCTCCATTTGCATATCTCAACTGTACAATAAAAGCTTTTATCATGGTTTGGAATTTGTCCATTTCCATCATTTTGTGAAATCAGACTTAGGGAAAAATACAAATTCTAGGATTGAGTAATCATTGAGTAAATGAAATAGACATGCAAGCATTAGACAAACACATCAAAACGAAGATCAATGCCTCTAACTGTTGAACATTGAACATCCAAACATCGACACATTACATCAACCTAAGATCAAACATCAACACAAAAAATGGATGAATTCTTTTGAATAAAGGATTTGATTACAATAGCAAATGTGTTCAATGATTGTTTCTTGATTTCTAAGCAGTCGTGATTTTTTAGCAACTCAAAGATGTCTTCGGACTAGAGAAGCAGTGATGGAGCATGATCTTTTCCTTTGTCTTTTGTCTGTGAGTTAATTCATAATAATGTGCAAATTCATCCCAGGACATGATCATCAAAGTATCATTAAGGACATTCTAAATTTTCACATGAAAATGATTAATTCTTGACTATTTTACACAAGCAATACTCAGGTCATATTGGGTCTTCATACCTCAATGCTTGTATTAACTTGGAAAATTAAACTCCATGAAAGTAGTATTCATATCATCATGGTTTGATTATATCAGTGGTGGTTGTACTTGCTGGTGACATTACAAAAGCTTGATGATGATAAAAATCATGATAAAAGACTCAATGGCAGGTGGCAATAGTCCATTTGCACTTCATTTAGGTTGCATTCATGTTAACTTTAGATCTTGCATTCATTGAACCATGGAATTTCTCAAGGCTTTGAAATGAACCAAAGGTTCTCTTTTATGATCCTTCTCACCAGTCCCTAATCTTGTATCATACAAACATCTAATTGACCCCACATCGTCCAAACATCTAATTAATCCTATCAAATCAAACATTAATCAATCAATAATCCTAAGCAGTCAATCATCAACCAAATTATCCTATCATATTAGCTTAATTAAAATTATTTTCAATCTTGACCAACACATCTACCTTCAACTCTCTAGATCGCGAGGTCAAAACATCATATATGATCACTAGACATCAAAATTTGCATCGAGAAATGTTGACTTCATTCAACCAAGGCATATTTTAATTGGATTTTATCGGGAACTAAATAGAAATTGGGAAAAAATAAAATAAAAATAATTGAATTTTTCAAAATTGTAAAAATCATAAAAATCTTCAAATTTCTAAAAATTGCATAAATATTTTGATTTACTTCCCGAGACGGTATACATTCATCATAATGCAAAATTAGAACAAGTAATACAAAATCGGGGCAAGTAATGCAACATCAAGACAAATTGGGGTATCATGATGACATATAACTGATTGAATGTTTGAAGATGTTAAGTTGATCAATGAAATGCAGAAAGATAATGCAAGACATTAAATCAGTTAATGGATTGTATTTTCATTGATGTCAACTTGATATAATATGATCGGTTATATACAAAGTTTCAAAGACCTTAGAGAATCAGAGAGATAAAGATTATTCTTTTAGTAATGCATAAAATAATAGCATTCACTAAGTGATTACAAACATCGATGGTTAGTGGAACCCAACGAACAGAGAAACCCGAGAGAAAAGTCACAGTGATTCCCGAGCAAGAAAACCAACAAGGATTAACGACGAACAGAATCAAAAGCATTACTGACGGCCAAAATTACAGTGTTACTCGACGAGCAGAACTTCATAGTGATACTCGACGGACAGACAACCCTGATGGACAGACAACCCCGATGGAAAGACAACACCGATGGAGAAGCCCAAGGAGAACTGAAGTGTTGACCGAAGCTATCAAAGAGTTAAAACACCGAAAGGAACTAAAGTTTAGAAACAACAAAATACTTACCTGGCAGAGCTAAAGATAGACTTAACTGGTTGTTAACATTGTTTTCTTTGACAAGTTAAAGCCAGAGATAAGTAAAATATTTAAAGTTGTTTTATCCATTTGGCAAGAAGATATCTACGAGATAAACAACAGTTAAGCTTTAAATAAATATTGGCTAAGATTGTGTATCACACCAAAAAAAAGAAAATCAAGAAGTGAGAAATGATGATATCATGCCTATAAAAGAGACAATCTAATTCATTATGAATTAGGGGAGTGAATAGAGAAAGAGGATTCTAGAGAAAAAATGATGAAGAACAACTTCATACAGTCCTGATCAATCAAGCTGATGAAAGAGGTAAAGATTTCTGCAGACACCGAGCAATAGAGAAGCATCGCATCACCGAGAAAAAATAAGTGGAGCAAAGGTAGTGAAAAGACACATTGGTCATAAAGGTATAATGAGTTTAAAATAGATCTGAAAATCTTTAAGTTTGAGTTGTATGTGTGAACAAATCATTTACTATTTTAGTTTAACCCTTGATTCAGAAAGTCTCTTAACCGAGCAGGACTTAACAATCCTTTCTATATTGAGATACATCCCAAGGAGTATCAAAAATTCTGATCATGAAGATAGCATGAGATGCCAAATACCATTTGACAAACTACACTGGGTTTGGTTATAGAAGGTAGCATAGAGATGCCTGATATAAAGTGAAAAACTATTCTATTTAAATCCTCTAACAAGGTCACACCTAATAGTGTGTTTGTAACTTTTAACATGGTTGGCTCTTCATCGAGATCACTTCAGAAGAGTGAAAATTTTGGGTTACCGGTCCCAAGTGGTTTTTCTCTTAACAAGGTTTCCACACTAAAAATCCATGTGTCAATGTGTTTATGAGTCATTACTTTAGTGTTTTGCATTACACATAACTAATATGGATTGATCGGTATACACTAAGCAATTTACTATTTTTCGGTAAATGAAAGACTGCTAATCGGTAAACAGTAAGAATAAGATTTAACAAGTGAACTCTGAGTAATAGTTATTTCATAAGATTATTTGAAGGCATAGATCTTGTAGGACTGAAGATAACTAGAGGCTTAATATTGTGGTACTAAGTTTTTGGGTTGATTTATTGGAATATTTTTGAGGCCACTGATACACCCCCCCCCCTTCAGTTGTTTGTAACAATTGGTATCAGAGATTGTGTGCTTAGAAAGGGAGTTTAACAACTCAAGCAAAAGATCACAAGATGAACAAATGAGATGTTCCCAAGTTGAATAAAGAAAACTTTGCATCATGGCAAAGTAGAATAAGACTCCACCTATCAGGTTTTGGTAATGATGTTACTCAACACCTTGATACAGAATATGTGTTGCCTACAGGACCTCACACTCTTGAAAAATTAAGATAAAAGCATGAGCATAATTGCATGATGATAGAACTTGCTTCCTCACTCTCCGATGCTGAATTTAAAGATATCAAAACCTGCACCTCTACAAAGCAAATGTGGGATAAATTAAAGCTGGTACATGGAGGAGATGCTAATGTACTAAGAGCCAAGGCAGAAAGCCTAAGAGGGAGGTTTGATGAACTAAGGATGAAAGAAGGAGAAAATATCACTCAGCATAGATGTAGAATCAAAGAGGTGGGCAATGCTATCCGAGGAGTTGGAGGTGTCTTTGAAGAAGAGATAGTGGTAAGTAAAATCCTAAGAACCTTACTGCTTGTATATTCTATTACAGTATCTTCTATACAAGAAATGAGAGAAGTTGCAAACAATACTGTTACTCTAGATAGTCTAATTGGTAGACTGATTTCATTTGAGATGAATAACTTTGATAATAGTGTCTTACCATCTATAGATTCTGCATTCAAATCTTCTTTAAAAATAAGTAATTCAAGTCATAGACACACTATGAGGAATGATAGTGAAAGTGATAATGATGATTAAGGACTTGATGACATTGAAGCACTAATGGAAAGAAGATTGTAGAGAGGCAAATGTATATACAAAGGTAAATTACCACTTGTATGTTTTAATTGTAAAGAGGTTGGACACTTTATTGCAAGATGTCATAATAGAAGAAAAGATGACAGAAGTAATGACAGAACATATGAAAAGAAGTTTGACCAAGGTGATAACAAAGATTACCGAAGCAACCGACAATCTGACAAAAGAGATACCCGAGACTACACAAACAAAGGAAATAAAACTTGTTACCTAGCTGAGAATAAAGCTGATGATACTAACACCGAATCTGAAGAAGACATTGAGATGGTATTAGTAGCCATGAAGGATGATTCAGATGAAGATGAAGAAATGTATGTAGAGACTGCACTCATATCTAAGATTAGTAAGAATGATGTCTAGATTATACATAGTGGCTGCACTCACTACATGACTAGTGATAAAAAAAAGTTTGAAACTTTTGAATACTACAATGGTGGATCAGTAAGAATGGGTAATGACACACCTTGTCCAGTTGAAGGTAAAGGAACCATAATGTTGAATAACCTAATCAAATGTAAAAATGCTTACTGGGTAACATGACTAAATTATAATCTGTTAAGTGTTTCACAACTGAATAATATAGGTCATCGAGTAGAATTTGAGAATAAGAAGGCAAAGAATCTTCAATGAATCAGGAAGGTTGATTGGAACTGGTGAACAGACAAAAGGTAACCTTTTCTATATTGATGAGATTAACACCACTTGTTTGATGGCTAGAAATGAAGACATATGGTTGTGGCATAAGAGATTGTGTCATGTGAATTTTGACAACATGATAAAGATAAGAAATAAAAGAAAAGTCAGAGCCTTACCAAGCATGTCAAAGCCCGAGTATATCATGTGCAAGAATTGTCAAAAAAGGTAAGATGAAAAAGTCTAGTTTCAGGAGTAAAGCCCATACATCTAATGCTATTCTAGAATTAGTCCATACTGATTTATGTGGACCTATGAGGACAAAAATTTACTATGGAGATAGGTATTTCATTCTCTTTGTTGATGATTATTCTATAATGATGACATTTATGTTCTTAAAATATAAATCAGAAGCATTCAAGATGTTTAAATGGTATAAGGCTATGGTAGGAAAGCAAAGTGGTAAGGAATTGAAATGCTTAAGATCAGATAGAGATGGGGAATTTATTTTGGATGAATTCACTAACTATTGCAATGAGCATGAAATTAAAAGATAGGTTTCTGCACTGAGAACACCACAACAAAATGGAATTGCTGAAAGAAGAAACATATCAATGTTGATTGTGCAAGAACACTGATGATAGAGAAAATATCACTCAAACTTTCTAGAGGGAAGCTGTCAGTACTGCTGCCTACACATTGAACAGAGTACAATTGAAGGACACAAAAAAGACACCCTAGGATCTTTGGTATGCTTACACACCCAATGTAAGTTACTTCAAAATATTTGGTAGTCAATGTTATATTTTGAAAGATGAAAGAAATGGAAATCTTGACTCCAAAAGTGATGAAGGTATCTTTTTAGGGTATTCCACCAAAAGAAAGGCTTATAAATGTCTTAACAAGTCCTCCAACAAGATCATTGAAAGTGAAAATGTAAGAATAGATGAATTTGCAGAGAAAAATGATAAGGAAAGAAGAAAAGAACCAGAAGACTACAACAAGTTTGTTTACACTGAAGAACCTGACACTCTACCCAAACAACAGTGTATCACTCCCAAACAACAAAACATTGCACCTGAGCATTAGGCTGTAATTACCGAAAGTCAGGAAAATCCTCAAGATGATGTATCAAGCGATGGAGCTCAGAATGAAGGACAAGATGATGATCAAAATGATGGACAAAGAGTTGAACCAAAACTTGCCAAGTATGTTAGAAGCTGACATCATCTATAGAAATAGATCATAGGAGACAAGAAGGTTGGAATGAGAACAAGAAGTAAGTCACTAAACACTAGATGTTTACTTTGTGATTTTGAGCCTAAATCTGTTAATACTACTCTTGAAAATGAAGAATGGGTCAGTGCTATGAATGAAGAAATATAATAGATTGAGAAGAATAGTACATGGACACTAGTAACAAGACCAAATGAAAAGAATGTCATCGGTACCAAATGGATATTCATAAACAAGTTGAAAGAGAATGGAGAAGTCACAAGAAACAAAGAAAGAATAGTATGCAAGGGCTATGCACAAGAAGAAGTTATTGATTATGGAGAAACCTTTGCACCTATTGCTAGACTAGGAGTTAGAATTCTTCTTTCTTATGCTACATTCAAAGAATTCAAGGTATACCAGATGGATGTCAAATCTGCATTCCTAAATGAAATACTGGAAGAAGTATACATTGAACAACCAAAAGGGTTTGTTGATCCAGACAAGAGAAACATGGTATGTAAACTACATAAAGCCTTGTATGGATTGAAACAAACACCTAGAGCCTGGTATGAAATACTTCACTCCTATCTCATAAGCATTGAATTTGTAAGAACAAGTGAAAATAGCAATCTATACTTAAAAGAAGATGCCGATGGTAATATTCTGATTGCTGAAATATTTGTTGATGATATCATTTTTGGGGGAAATGAAATGTTATGTAAATCCTTTGCTAATGAAATGAACAAAGAATTTGAAATGTCTATGTTTGGGGAGATCAAATTATTTCTTGGTCTATAGATTCTTCAAAAAAATGTAGGCATATATATCACTCAGTCCAAATGCATCAAGGAAGTGTTGAAGATATTCAAGATCGAAGATTCCAAGCCAATTGGAACACCTATGGCTACCGGATGTAAGCTGAAAAAGGAAGACAAATCAAATGAGGTAAATCAAACCTTCTATAGATCAATGATTGGAAAACTAATGTATGTTGTTCATACTAGACCAGATATTGCACATGTAGTTGGAATAGTTGCAAGATTCTCTACTAATCCCATAGAATCACATATGACTGTTGTCAAGAGAATTGTGAGATATCTAAAGAACACCGAGGACTATGACTTATGGTATAAAAGAGAAGGAAAATTTGAGCTACAAGTCTATACAGATGCTGATTGGGCTGGAAACATAAATGACCGAAAGAGCACACCTGGAGGAGCATTCTTCATGGGTGACAGACTTGTCACATGGATCAACAAGAAGCAAGGATGCATCTCACGGTCTATTGCAGAAGCAAAATATATGGCTGCTGCTGCAAATTACTCCAATATTGCCTGGATTAAACAATTGCTGGAAGGTATGAATATGAAGATTCTTGAACCAGTGATTATCTATTATGATAATACCAGTGCAATAAATATTTCTAAAAATCGAGTCATGCATGCTAAGACTAAGCATATTGCTATCAAGTATCACTATTTAAGAGAACAAGTGCAAGCAAAAGAAGTGATACTATAATATGTTCAATCCAAGGAACAATTAGATGACATCTTTACCAAACCATTGCCGAAAGATACATTTGAGTAGCTGAGAAAGAGACTAGGGTTCCAACCCTTGTCTATCGGTCAGTAAGCTGACTAGGAGGCTACATCAGCCTATACACAATCAGGAGATCACTCATGTTGATGCAAGCACCGAGATGGACTGCAAAGATACATCTATACACAATAAGGTACATATCTACACTGAACACCAAAGTCATTGTATTGCTGATGGATAGGGAAATTCAAGGAGTATATTATAAAAGGGGATGTAAGATGATATGGAAGAATTATTTGGAATTGTTGTCAAAGGGAGAGATTATCTCATTATCAGGAATTATAAGAGAAAGATTATCTCATTATTAGGAAGAGATTATATCATTATCCATGGAGAGAAGTTCCTAATAATTCAAAGGGAGAGTTAATCATTACCCAAAGGGAGAGATTGATTACATATGAAATATCCATCAAAGGGAGAGAAGTAACATGACATAGAGAATACATACTAAGGGAGAGATTGTTGTCAAAAGGAAAAATAGATTATCAAGGAGAGGAATAGTCAAGGCAGAGCACATATCAGGAACACAAACAAAAGTTTCTACATCTATCTAGTAAAGGGATTAAAGATTGAAGAAGACACTCTGCAAGAAAAAAATCTAAGCTATTATGAGCTTACCAAGAGCCAGACATTTTTATTAGTTGTAATAGGAGAGATTGATGGACTTTAACTAATATATTTCATATTGTATTAGTAATAATATAGTATGAAAATGTAGTGTGTTTCCATGAATACCAAAGGGAGAGATTGATGACATATAACTGATTGAATGTTTGAACATGTTAAGTTGATCACCAAAATGCAGAAAGATAATGCAAGACATTAAATCAGTTAATGAATTGTATTATCATTGATGTCAACTTGATATAATCTAATCGGTTATATACAAAGTGTCAAATAATTTAGAGAATCAAAGAGATAAAGATTATGTTTTCAGTAATGCATAAAAGACCAACATTCACTAAGTGACTACAACACTGACGGTTAGTGGAACCCGACGGACATAAAAACCCAAGAGCAAAGGCACAGTGATGCCCGAGAAAGAAAATTGACAAGCATTACGAATGAGCAGAATCATAAGCATTACGGACGGCTAGAATTACAATGTTACCCGACGAGCAGAACTTCACAGTGATGCCCGACGGATAGACAACCCGATGGATAGACAACCCTGACGGACAAACAATACCAACGGTGAAGCCCGAGGAGAACTGAAGTGTTGACTGAAGCTATCAAAGAGTTAAATTAAAGAAAGGAACTAAAGTTCATAAATGAAAAAATACTTAGCTAGTAGAGCTAAAGATAGACTTAACTAGTTGTTAACATTGTTTTCTTCGACAAGTTAAAGCCAGAGATAAGTAAAATATTTAAAGTTGTTTTATCAAGTTGGCAAGAAGATATCTACGAGATAAAAAAAGAGTTAAGCTTTAAAGAAAGATTGTCTAAGATTGCGGATCACGCCAAGAGAAAGAAAATCAAGATGTGAGAAATGGTGATATCATGTCTATAAAAGAGACAATCTAATTCATTATGAATTAGGGGAGTGAATAGAGAAAGAGGATGCTGGAGAAAAACTGATGAAGAACAACTTCATACAGTCCTAATCAATCAAGCTGAGGAAAGAGTTAAAGATTTCGGTGGACACCGAGCAACAGAGAAGCATAGCATCACCAAGAAGAAAGAAGTGGAGCAAAGGTAGTGAAAAGACACATTGATCAGAAAGGTATAATGAGCTTACAATAGATTTGAAAATATGCTAGTCTAAGTTGTATGTGTGAACAGATCATTTACTGTTTCAGTTTAACCATTGATTCAGAAAGTCTCTTAACCGAGCAGAACTTAAGAATCCTTTATATATTGAGATACATCGAAAGGAGTATAAAAAAGTACCAAATGGATATTCAGAAACAAGCTGAATGAGAATGGAGAAGTCACAAGAAACAAAGCAAGATTAGTATGCAAGGGGTATGCACAAGAAAAAGGTATTGATTATGGAGAAACATTTTCACCCATTGCTAGATTAGAAGGATTTAGAATTATTCTTTCTTATGTTGCGTTCAAAGGATTCAAGGTATACCAGATGGATGTCAAATCTGCATTCCTAAATGAAATACTGGAAGAAGAGGTATACATTGAACAACTAGAAGGGTTTGTTTATCCAGACAAGAGAAATATGGTATGTAGACTACATATAGCCTTGTATGGATTGAAACAAGCACCTAGAGCCTGGTATGAAAGATTTCACTCCTATTTCATAAGAATTGAATTTTTAAGAATAAGTGAAAATAGAAATATATACTTAAAAGAAGATACTGATGGTAATATTCTGATTTCTGAAATATTTGTTGTTGATATCATTTTTGGGGGAAATGAAATGTTATGTAAATCCTTTGATAATGAAATGAGAAAAGAATTTGAAATGTCTATGTTTGGGGAGATTAAATTCTTTCTTGGTCTACAGATTCTTGAACAAAATGTAAGCATATATATCACTCAATCTAAACACATCAAGGAAGTGTTGAAGATATTCAAGATGGAAGATCCCAAGCCAGTTGGAACACCTATGGCTACCAGATGTAAGCTGAAAAAGGAAGACAAATTAAATGAGGTAAATCAAACCTTGTATAGATCAATGATTGGAAAACTAATGTATGTTGTTCATACTAGACCAGATATTGCACATGCAATTGGAATAGTTGCAAGATTCTCTGCTAATTCCAAAAAATCACATATGACTGTTGTCAAGAGATTTATGAGATATCTAAAGAACACTGAGGACTATGGCTTATGGTATAAAAGAGAAGGAAAATTTGAGCTACAAGTCTATACAGATGTTGATTGGGCTGGAAACATAGATGACCGAAAGAGCACAACTGGAGGAGCATTCTTTATGGGTGATAGACTTGTCACATGGATCAACAAGAAGTAAGGATGAATCTCACAGTCTACTGCAGAAGCAGAATATGTGGCTGCTGCTGCAAATTGCTCCAATATTTCCTGGATCAAACAATTGCTGGAAGGTATGAATATGAAGATTCTTGAACCAGTGATTATTTATTGTGATAATACCAGTGCAATAAATATTTCTAAAAATCCAGTCATGCATGCTAAGACTAAGCATATTGTTATCAAGTATCACTATTTAAGAAAACAAGTGCAAGAAAAATAAGTGATACTAGAATATGTCCAATCCAAGGAACAATTAGCTGACATATTTACCAACCCATTGGCGAAAGATACATTTGAGTACCTAAGAAAGAGACTAGGGGTCCAATCCTTGTCTATCGGTCAGTAAGCTGACTTGGAGGCTACATTAGCCTATACACAATTAGGAGATCATTCATGTTGATGCAAGCACCGAGATGGACTGCAAAGATACATCTGTACACAGCAAGGTACATATCTACACCGAACACCGGAGTCATTGTATTGCTGATGGATAGGGAAATTCAAGGAGTATATTATAAAAGGGGATGGAAGATGATATGGAAGAATTGTTTGGCATTGTTGTCAAAGGGAGAGATTATCTCATTATCAGGAAGAGATTATATCATTATCCATGGAGAGAAGTTCCTAAGAATTCAAAGGGAGAGTTAATCATTATCCAAAGGGAGAGATTGATTACATATGAAATATCCATCAAAGGGAGAGAAGTAACATGACATAGAGAATACATACTAAGAGAGATATTGTTGTTAAAAGGAAAAAGAGATTATCAAGGAGAGGAACAATCAAGGCAGAACACATATCAAGAATAGAGACATAAGTTGCTACATCTATCCACTAAATGGATTAAAGATTGAAGAAGACACTCTGCAAGAAACAAATCTGAGCTATTATGAGCTTACCAAGAGCCACACTTTTGTATTAGTTATAATAGGAGAGATTGATGAACTTCAACTAATATATTTCATATTGTATTAGTAATAATATAGTATGATAATGTAGTGTGTTTCCATCAATGCCAAAGAGAAAGATTGATGACATATAATTGATTGAATGTTTGCATATGTTAAGTTGATTACCAAAATGCAGAAAGATAAATAAAGACATTAGATCAGTTAACAGATTGTATTATCATTGATGTCAATTTGATATAATCTTATCGGTTATATACAAAGTGTCAAAGACTTTAGAGAATCAGAGAGATAAAGATTATGCTTTCAGTAATGCATAAAAGACCACCATTCACTAAGTGACTACAAACACCGACGGTTAGTGGAACTCGACGGATAGAAAAACCTGAGAGCAAAGTCACAGTGATGCCCGAGCAAGAAAACTTACAAGAATTATCGACAAGAAGAATCACAAGCATTATCGACGACCAGAATTTCAGTGTTACCCGACAAGCAGAACTTCACAGTGATGCCTGACGGACACACAACCCGACAGAAGACAACCCCGATGGACAGAAAACACAAACAAACAAGCCCGAGGAGAACTAAAGTGTTGACCAAAGCTATCAAAGATTTAAAACAGTGAAAGGAACTGAAGTTCATAAATGACAAAATACTTAGCTGGAAGAGCTAAAGATAGACTTAACTAGTTGTTAACATTGTTTTCTTCGACAAGTTAAAGCCAGTGATAAGTAAAAGATTTAAAGTTGTTTTATCTAGTTGGCGAGAAGATATCTACAAGATAAATCAAGAGTTAAGTTTTAAATCTAAATTGGCTAAGATTGCGGATCACGCCAAGAGAAAGAAAATCAAGAAGTGAGAAACGGTGATATCATGTCTATAAAAGAGACAATCTAATTCATTATGAATTAGGAGAGTGAATAGAGAAAGAGGATGCTAGAGAAAAATTGATGAAGAAAAACTTCATACAATCCTAATCAATCAAGCCGAGGAAAGAGCTAAAGATTTTTTCGGATACCGAGCAACATAGAAGCATAGCATCACCGAGCATAAAGAAGTGGAGCAAAGGTAGTGAAAAGACACATTGATCAGAAAGGTATAATGAGCTTACCATAGATCTGAAAAATCTGCAAGTCTAAGTTGTATGTGTGAACAAATCATTTATTGTTTCAGTTTAACCATTGATTCAAAAAGTCTCTTAGCTGAGAAGGACTTAACAATCCTTTCTATATTGAGATACATGCCAAGGAGTATAAAAAAGTACCAAATGGATATTCAAAAACAAGCTGAATGAGAATGGAGAAGTCACAAGAAACAAAGCAAGATTAGTATGCAAGGGGTATGCACAAGAAGAAGGTATTGATTATGGAGAAACCTTTGCACCTGTTGCTAGACTAGACGGAGTTATAATTCTTCTATCTTATGCTACATTCAAAAGATTCAAGGTATACCAGATGGATGTTAAATCTGCATTCCTAAATGAAATACTGGAAGAAGAGGTATACATTGAACAACCATAAGGGTTTGTTGATCCAGACAAGATAAACATGGTATGTAGACTACATAAAGCCTTGTATAGATTGAAACAAGCACCTAGAGCCTGGTATGAAAGACTTCACTCCTATCTCATAAGCATTGAATTTGTAAGAACAAGTGAAAATAACAATCTGTACTTAAAAGAAGATACCAATGGTAATATTCTGATTGCTGAAATATTTTTTGATGATATCATTTTTGGGAGAAATGAAATGTTATGTAAATCCTTTGATAATGAAATGAGAAAAGAATTTGAAATGTCTATGTTTGGGGAGATCAAGTTCTTTCTTGGTCTACAGATTCTTCAAAAAAATGCAGGCATATATATCACTCAATCAAAATACATCAAGGAAGTGTCGAAGATATTCAAGATGGAAGATTCCAAGCCAGTTGGAACACCTATGGCTACCAGATGTAAGCTGAAAAAGGAAGACAAATCAAATGAGGTAAATCAAACCTTGTATAGATCAATGATTGGAAAGTTAATGTATGTTCATACTAGACCAGATATTGCATATGCAGTTGGAATAGTTGCAAGATTCTTTGCTAATCCCAAAGAATCACATATGACTATTGTCAAGAGAATATTGAGATATCTAAAGAACATTAAGGACTATGGCTTATGGTATAAAAGAGAAGGAAAATTTGAGCTACAAGTCTATACAGATGTTGATTGGGATAGAAACATAGATGACCAAAAGAGCACAACTGGAGGAGCATTATTCATGGGTGACAGACTTGTCACATGGATCAACAAGAAGCAAGGATGCATCTCACAGTCTACTGCAGAAGCAGAATATGTGGTTGTTGCTGCAAATTGCTCCAATATTTTCCAGACCAAACAATTGCTGGAAGGTATGAATATGAAGATTTATGAACCAGTGATTATCTATTGTGATAATACCAGTGCAATAAACATTTCTAAAAATTTATTCATGCATGCCAAGACTAAGCATAAAGCTATCAAGTATCACTATTTAAGAGAACAAGTGCAAGCAAAAGAAGTGATACTAGAATATGTTCAATCCAAGGAACAATTAGCTGACATCTTTACCAATCCATTGCCGAAAGATACATTTGAGTAGCTGAGAAAGAGACTAGGGGTCCAACCCTTGTCTATCAGTCAGTAAGCTGACTAGGAGGCTGCATCAACCTATACACAATCAGGAGATCATTCATGTTGATGCAAGCACCGAGATGGACTGCAAAGATACATCTATACACAACAAGAACATATCTACACTGAACACTAGAGTCACTGTATTGTTGATGGATAGGGAAATTCAAGGAGTATATAATAAAAGGGGATGGAAGATGATATGGAAGAATTATTTGGAATTTTTCTCAAAGAGAGATATTATCTCATTATCAGGAATTATAAGGGAAAGATTATCTCATTATCAAGAAGAGATTATATCATTATCCATGGAGAGAAGTTCCTAAGAATTCAAAGGGAGATTTAATCATTATCCAAAGGGAGAGATTGAGCACATATGAAATATCCATCAAAGGGAGAGAAGTAACATGACATAGAGAATACATACTAAGGGAGAGATTGTTGTCAAAAGGAAAAAGAGAGTATCGAGGAGAGGAACAGCTAGGAAGAGTACATATCAGGAACAGAGACAGAAGCTGCAACATCTATCCAGTAAAGGGATTAAAGATTGAAGAAGACACTCTGCAAGAAACAAATCTAAGCTATTATGATCTTACCGAGAGCCATACATTTGTGTTAGTTATAATAGGAGAGATTGATGAATTTCAACTGATATATTTCATATTGTAGTAGTAATAATATAGTATGATAATGTAGTGTGTTTCCATCAATGCCAAAGGGAGAGATTGATGACATATAACTGATTGAACGTTTGAATATGTTAAGTTGATCACCAAAATGCAGGAAGATAATGCAAGACATTAACTCAGTTAATGGATTGTATTATCATTGATGTTAACTTGATATAACCTGATCGGTTATATTCAAAGTGTCAAAGACTTCAGAGAATCAGAGAGATAAAGATTATGCTTTCAGTAATGCATAAAAGACCAGCATTCACTAAGTGACTACAAACACCGACGGTTAGTGGAACCCGACGAACAGAGAAACCCAAGAGAAAATTCATAGTGATGCCCGAGAAAGAAAATTGACAAGCATTTTTGACGAGCAGAATCACAAGCATTACCAAAGGCCAGAATTACAGTGTTACCCGACGAGTAGAACTTCACAGTGATGCCCGATGGACAGACAACTTGACGAATAGAAAACACTGACGGAGAAGCCCGAGGAGAACTAAAGTGTTGACCGAAGCTATCAAAGAGTTAAAACACCGAAAGGAACTGAAGTTCATAAACGACAAATACTTAGCTGGCAGAGCTAAAGATAGACTTAACTAGTTGTTAACATTGTTTTCTTCGACAAGTTAAAGCCAGAGATAAGTAAAAGATTTAAAGTTGTTTTATCAAGTTGGCAAGAAGATATCTACGAGATAAAACAAGAGTTAAGCTTTAAAGCAAGATTGGCTAAGATTGCGGATCATGCCAAGAGCAAGAAAATCAAGAAGTGAAAAATGGTGATATAATGTCTATAAAAGAAACAATCTAATTCATTATGAATTAGGGGAGTGAATAGAGAAAGAGGATGCTAGAGAAAAATTGATGAAGAACAACTTCATATAGTCCTAATCAATCAAGCTGAGGAAAGAGCTAAATATTTCTGCGAACACCGAGCAACAAAGAAGCATAGCATCACCGAGCAGAAAGAAGTGGAGAAAAGGTAGTGAAAAGACACATTGATCAGAAAGGTATAATGAGCTTACAATAGATCTGAAAATCTGTAAGTCTAAGTTGTATGTGTGAATAGATCATTCACTATTTCAGTTTAACCATTGATTCAGAAAGTCTCTTAACTGAGTAGGACTTAACAATCCTTTCTATATTGAGATACATCCCAAGGAGTATAAAAAAGTTTGATCATGAAGATAGCATGAAATGTCAGATACCATTTGACAAACTACACTGGGTTTGGTCATAGAAGGTAGCATAGAGTTGCCTGATATCAAGTGATAAACTATTCTATTTAAATCCTCTAACAAGGTATTACCTAACAGTGTGTTTGTAACCTTTAACAGGGTTGGCTCTTCACTGAGATCACTTTAAAAGAGTAAAATTTTTGGGTTACCGGTCCCAAGTGATTTTTCCCTTAACAACCCTTAATAGGGTTTCCACATTAAAAATCCATGTGTCAATGTGTTTATGAGTATTACTTTAGTGTTTTGCATTACATATAACTAATATGGATTGATCGGTATACACTAAGCAATTTACTATTTTTTGGTAAATGAAAGACTGCTAATCGATAAACAATAAGAATAAGATTTAACAAGTGAACTCCGAGCAGTAGTTATTTGATAAGATTATTTGAAGGCATACATCTTGTAGTATTGAAGATAAATATAGGCTCAATATTGTGGTACTAAGTTTTTGGGTTGATTTATTGGAATATTTTTGAGGCCACTGATTCACCCCCCTCTCAGTTATTTCTAATATATCAGAAATTGAAATCTAATTAGAGCATCAAAGAGATAAAAATTTCAAATCATGTCAATCATCATCATCATCATCATCGTATCAGTGGGGCAACATCAATCAATCAGGCAAGCATCAAAAGCACCAACATATCAGACCAAGATCAAAAATTAAATTATTCTTTGAACTAACGTGTTGATCACACGACGATTCAAAGAGGGGCAAAATATATACACCTAAAAATAGTCAAAGTCAAACATTAAATAAATTCAAATAATTTAATTAATCAAACTAATTGTTTATATAATTGAATTAAACATTTAATTATATAGTTCACATGAATTAATTAATTCTTTGCATTAGTCAATTAATTCCCCATTCACAAATCAATTCCAACCCATTCATACATAAAATTCCACATCATCCATGGCTAAAGTAAATATTTCTTTTGAATTAATTAAATCTTAATATCTCTCACCAACTACAAAACAAAAAAATCAAATTCAACCAATGAGAGACAAGGGACAAGCTCACATGGATTACCAAATAGCCTTTGTTATCTTAGACACTCAATCTCAACATCCAATCTTGTCCATTCATCCCTCAACTACCTAACTTGACCATGTTTAGACATAACTCACCCCCATGACCTTGGAAAATCCTATAAATAGTGAGCATTCTTGGTTCAATATCATCCATTATCATTCTAGCAATTGCATTATAGCATTTTAGCATAGCAAGGTCATTTGAGTATTGTTATCATGTCAATTTTAGATTGCATCATGTTAGTTTAGTTCAATTCATAGCTTAAATGCCATTGTTCTTGCATTCTATATCAATTTCGTATAATTCGCATCTATTTTAGCTAAGATCGTCATCACATCATATTTTCTCATCTCCTATGTTTTCTCCTATGAATCTTATTGTAGCTAAGAACTAAATCAATTTAGGTCATTAGAATTAGAGAGCGATGGGATGCTCTTGAGTCATTATTTCATGCTTTTATCTAGTTTTCATCATGTTTTTTAATATAATTCTCATACAAATATCTCATTGAAGTTTGTGATTCACAAAAAATCACTCACATTTACCTCCCACATTTTGGCATCCACTATCAATATATTCATTCAATCAAGCAATCGTATCCAAGAATTCACACACTCAAGCTATCAATCAAGACATCGAGATAATATATTCACGTTGATATTCATTCAACCATTGAGCATGGAAGACAAGGAGTAATGTCTAGAACTAAGCATTAGTGAAGGTGTCCATCCTCTTCATGTCCTAGATAAAAGGTCAAGATAAAATTTGAAGCTTTTGCAAACATCTTCATGAGAAATTCAACACTTGTGAAGGTATAACATCTTATTAAGCCTTTGCTACTAACAACACACTTTCTATTTAATGAAATTTCAATTTGATTTCAAGGTTAATTCCTAAATAGGGGTTTGACCAAGACAAATCTATTTTCCCCAACATTTTTCCTGATTTCTGTGTGCAGGTGATAGGTGGTGTAGTTGCAAAAAAAAGCTACAGGTGGATCTGACAAAGAGTTACAGGTGGCAGAAGTTTCATTAGAATTTGTTGGTTATATGACATAATAACTCGACCAAAATAACTGTGGACACAATCACCGAGTCATAATAACCCAATGACAAAATATCCCAAGGTCATAATAACCCAAACCAAAATAACCCATGGTCAAAATAACCCATGGACAGAATATCCCCGTAAGAATATAAAGGAAGGAAAACAAAATTTACAAATTACATGTACGTTGCTAAAAAACTTTATTATTCAAATTGTTTTATTCACAAGGACCTGATTATTTTACAAAATATCACTTTCTATATTTCGTACTCCCTGGATATCTATAATTCATACTGCATATATCTCTCCCAAAATAAGCATCTCATTAAAAGACATGCCTCTTCCAAGAGAAGTGATACTTGCTAATGGATTCAAGATTTTCTTTTTCCCTTTTTGCAAGTATAATCATTACCCTCGTTTGACAAAAGAATTGTTTTCCTATTTGAATTAAATGTTATTTTGTTTATTGAGATCATGTGATCTATATCATTAATTCCTTTCTTTGGGTTGAAATCCAAATTACATTGCTCTTTCCAAATCTCAAGATTATAGACAACCTTCTATAATTAAAGAACAATTGTGAGTTCCATGCGTTCTTGAGAGGACTCGTAGAGTCCTCAAACTTTTATCCCACATGCTCTCTACTCAACACTACTAGTAAGATCATCAAAGATCTAATGTCCAAGGACCAAATTACCTATAATGAGACATTTGCTCAAAATTATGGCATTTAATAATAAAATATTGAGCCACTTCCAACATAAATCCCTTACACTTTTGCATGGAAAGGCGCTACAACAAAACCCACACGTAAGCCCTTGTCCTCCATGTGCTCAGAACATCAATCGTAACACAATAGAAATCAACTATATGTTGAAGTCGTAGACATTTTTTAATCCATTAAAAGAACTCCAAAGCAACCCTAGGCTTCTGCGAACATTTGCACATTATTGAATATAACCTTGAAGGATTAAATCTAGGCACCATATCTTCCAAGGAAGACCATTCCTTATGTTGTAAAAGACTACATGCATGATCGACAATAATATCTAAATCCAGTAAGTGTTTTAATTGTGAAACTTCATTGTTTTCTAAAAAAGCCATTGTTGTAGAGGACTTGGGAAGCCGAATTTGTTTTTGATAAAGTAATGCAGCAAAACAAGGGTGCTGAGCTGTTACAACCAGCCACAAGGGCAAGAAATAACATAAACAGTCTAACAAAAGAGTAACATTGTCAGCATAGGGACAAACTCAACATAATAGAAAGAAAATAACATTTTCCATCCAAGGGTAAACCACAGTAAGAACCCTCACATCACTATAAAAACCCAACAGAAACAAAGAACGAACAACTAAGCTATACTTGGTAAAGAGCATAATAACCAGAATATTAGTACTCCTATAGATATTAAACCAAAAAATAATAGTGTCCATCGAAGAGTTTATCCCAACATAAAAGAGAGTTTTAAACAAGGAACACTTAGGGTCATTAATAGTAATAACCAGAGTATAAGTCTAGAGCAAACTAGAAAAGCCTAATTAAACAACCACAGGGCCAAGAAGACAAAGATAAACCAAAATGCAAACAAATGGAGGGACCCAGCCCTAGTTCTTTGGCTTCTTCCATTCACTGGTAAGCATCATTGCCGCTCAATATTCTATGAGGAATTGGAAGATATCCTTACGGTCCTCCGCATCTTTGGTATCCTTGCTAGTGTCTACTTGAGACAAGCACAGAGTGGTAGCCGAGTTGTGCACCACCTTTAGTGCATACCTGCAAACATTATACATTTTGACATCCACCTTTGCAATCTTCCCATCCAGCAACGCAACCATTTTTTCCACATTCACAGGTCTCATAGTCAGCAAATCAGCCTCTCCCGAGGCAGAGCCCGCATTGCACATATTGTCTGTGAGGAGAGCCTTTCCTTTATCTTTAGCCATGGGAACCATAGTGGTCTCCTTCTTCTCATGGGTAGGCACACCAGGGTCAAAATTTATGCTCATCAAGACATGGGTAGAGCTACTATCCGAGGAAATCTTAGAAACCTCATTCTCGCCAATATCCTCAAACTCAGCATTGTCAAAGTCTGAAACCTCTTTCATATTTTCTTTTCAGGTTTTCCCTTGAGGCGGGTGAACCTGGGGGGAGGTACTAGTCTTCTATGTGATCTCAACATTAGAGTCAAATTGAATTTTGACTTTTTTTTATAGATTTGGGCTTAGTTTTAATGGTAGAGGCTGCCCTCTTGGCACTCTTATCTTGCTTTCTTTTGGAGGAGTCTGGGGAGGTATCCTGCTGAATTTTAAGGGTAGGGTTTTTTTGCTTATGACTAGGACTAGGAATGTCCATGAGGCTATTTGAGGGTGGGGTAAAATTTTCAGGAACTTCTTCAATAATGATTTGGCGAGGAGGGAAAAGGGCTAGGTGAAAATGATAGAGGCAGAACATAAGGCCCTGGTGCAAGATGCTATAATTCTTCCCATGGCTCTTTGCCTTGGCCACATTTTTGACACTATTTTCAAAAGAATGTAACAGGTAGAACGAAATGGAATATCATGTGGTTTCTTAAAAGATATAAGGAAGGTGGTAGTAGTAATGCACACCAAATATATCCTCCAACGTGAAGTACCTCATAACCACAAGGCAGATGCGGTCCCATGGCTCCGGCAGGTCATCATGATCAAAGCCCCTTCTGAGCTTAACAACTTGCTCCCCACATGGAAGAATTGGTTCAAACTGGCAGTCTTAGGGACCTTAACCATCGTTTTCCATTGCGACTCTCAGTGGATAGACCCGAAGCCTGAGCAATAACATCTTCGTTGACCTCGAACGAAATCCACCCGATAGTAACCCTTCTGTCATCCAAAGAACTAACAGATTGCTTGGAAAAACTTTCATCGTGGCCCTTCATGAGCTCCATGAATTGGGAAATTCCATCCTCCTTATAGATATGCCAAACTATACCATCATTCTTCCATTCATCGCCCTTATCTGGCTCCACACGCACACGGTCACCATCCATATTGAAGCAGAGGAAAATAAAAAAAGTGCAGAGAATGGAGCTCACAAAAATTGTGCAAATAAACCCCCAAGAAAGGCTTTATGAAGCGGATGATCATTCAAGGGCGGAGAAAATGGAAATAAAGAGAGCATTTAATGCAAATCTAACCTATATCGACTCATAGCCCTAAATTTCCAGTTTGCTCGTGCGAGAGGTCTCCCAAATAGAAATTACTTGAGGAGATAACATTTCTGAGAAATGAAAGAGTTTTTGCATGTTCCATGAGCGTGTTCATTGTCCCATCAAAACCACAGTGATACAAAAACTTATGAAGCCTACATCTCAAAAAAACATGTTGACACGTAAGCCCACAAGCTGCTCATGTGGCTAATTTAAACCGATCCCAGAGGAAATCGCCAACAGATAGTAAACCCAGAGCCTGCCAAAAAGCTCTAACAAGGCTGGAAACATAGGCTAGCCATTATTTTTGTCCATCATTAAAAGGAATGGGGGTGTTCTTACTCATGAATGCAATAGACTCAGGAGGGAGGGAACTCTCCATTCACTAGCATTTAATACCAACATTGTCTAACCCAACAGAGATAAGATGGCCAGCAACACCATTACCCTCTCTATAGATGTGTTGAAGGAAGAAGTCATCAAAACCATTGAGGAGGCCATGTATGTCATTTATAATACCTTGGATAGACCACCCGGGGAGAAGGTCCCTTTGGTATCATTAATAATTAACTGAGAATCCCCCTCAATCACAAGAGTGTGTATGCCAATAGAGAGAGAATTTAATGCCCCAAAACATAGCCATACATTCAGCCTGATTACTGGTAGATTCGTGCAAGTGACCCAAATAGGCAAAAATTAACATACCATTGTGATTTCTGATGATGCCACCCCCAACATCTAGCCCATTCCTTGAAACACCGTCAAAGTTGAGATTATACCAAGGGAGGATAGGAGGTTTTCAAATGGTATTAGCACGAGCAATTTTTTTGGAATTGTTTAACTTCTTGAAATCCTCAGGGAGCTTCTAGGAGGAAGCCAACAAGGAGTCCAAATGAGAAGGAGGCTCAGGGGGGATTTTTCATTTGCTGATAGAAAGATCCTCTTTGGAGGTGTTTATAAAGAATGAACAATACATCACCAACAGATTGCTCCTTATCACGGAAAACCTTGTTATTCCTTTCTTTCCATAGACATCAAATGTTAATGTTTGTAGCTCCAGTAGTGTGATCATTAGAATACATATAATATATGTTGATTAATAATAATATAATATATATGTTATATTATTATTAATCATATGAAATTTAATATTCAATATTAAATTATTAAATTATTCTTAATTAATAAATGATTGATGAAAAATTATAAGATTGATTAAATTATAATTAATGGGAAGAGGCATGTCTTTTCTTATAAATAATAATGAATAGACATGTCCCATGAAGGGACATGTCTCTCCTAGCCTCATTCCCAATATAAATGAAAGAGAGATTGTTGCATTTGAAAAACACATACAACATAGAGTGCTATTACATTTGCAGCTATCCTAAAAATTAGCATGGTATCAAAGCCAGACTGCAAATGTAAGAGAGTAGCTTGTTGATGGTGAATGTGTGACTGTCTCAGAAAATAAAGTCTCAGTCAAATGATCATATCTCACAAATCCACCGTTGGATTTTGCTAAATTTTGAATATGTCTGTGAAAAACTAATTGCAGAGAATCTCACCGAAGCGATTAGAGAGAAAATGTCAGGTTCAAAAGTTATGACTGACTGTGTACGGGGCTATGTGAAATTCCTGAAAGCGGCTTTCATTAAAGAGATATTAATTTGTTATGATCATGGTCAAGCATTAACAAAGAAGAATGTATTCAAGAAAGTGTGTATCTTTCTAGAAAGAAAGAATTAATTAGAGTATCATCTCTCTTGGAGAAATCAAATCATTTCACAAGAAGACATGAGTATTGTTTAACGATATAACAGTGGGAATTGTACATTGTGGGGGGAATAATAACCAATGTTACATTCCCATTTGAACCATCCTTAGTGGGAGATGATTCAAAGGGAAGATGTCTCTCAAATAATTTGAGAACGTGTTTTATGATCATTTGATGTATATGGACCTTCATTGAAGCGACTTGTGTCAAGGATGTTGATGTGCAAATAAGTATCTATTATCCTTGAATATTACATTTATCTACTCATTGTAGTCTCTTTGTCATCTATAATTATATACGAGATATTTGCCTTGATCTTTTCCGGAGATGCTCTTATAGGAAAAGAAGATTGATATCAGATTCAGAGGGAGTCTGACAGTTTATCTTAAGTAATCTTGGATGAAAAAGATCAACAAATTAATATCTTCTGAATGAGTTCTTCTTTGTGGGAGAAGTTTGAGGTGAAATCCCTTGTTTCCACCCTCTGCACTGAGGCATGGTGGATGTCATATGTGTGACTCCATACTTTTAATGGGCCTGCGCCTATGCAAATCATAAGGAAGTGACGACTTCCAAATGATTATCACTTGTATTTGTTAAAGTTATTGGAAGGTGACGAAATTACAATAACTTGATAGACATCTTGTGATGATTTAAACAGATCATAACCCGTGGATAGAATCGTCGATTGAGGCAATCCACCTAGGAACTTGTGGATAGAATCGCCGATGCAGGCAATCTAATCTAAAGCTTGTGAAATTGTGGATAGAATCGCCGATGTAGGCAATCCACACGAGAGCTTGTGGATAGAATCGTTGAATAAGGAAATCCACTCTAAAGCTCGTGAGTTTGTAGATAGAATCGCCGATGGAGGCAATCCACCTGAGATCTCGTGGATAGAATCGTTGATGGAGGCAATCCAGCTGAGAGCTTATGGATAGAATCGACGGTGGAGGAAATCCACATATTGAGACTATGATTACATCATGAGGATGATGCTTTTATTGCTTACATCATATGATTGATGTTGTCGAGTGTCATATAAGTGTTGACATTGGATTGATTTATCCTCCCTAGCTAAGAGGGAGTGTTGATGTTTTGTATAGCTATGGTGAGGGTCATAAGTGTTGACACAAGAGACCACTACACATTCTATTTGATCAACCTCCCTAGCTAAGAGGGAGTGTTAATTGTTTTAGCTTCAGTCGTATAATCATTAGAATACATATAATATATGTTGATTAATAATAATATAATATATATGTTATATTATTATTAATCATATGAAATTTAAAATTTAATATTAAATTATTAAATCATTCTTAATTAATAATTGATTGATGAAACATTATAAGATTGGTTAAATTATAATTAATGGGAAGAGACATGTCCTTTCTTATAAATACTAATGAATAGACATGTTCCATGAAGGGATGTGTCCCTCCTAGCCTCATTCCCAATATAAATGAAAGAGAGATTGTTGCATTTGAAAAGAACATACAACATAGAGTGCTATTACATTTGCAGCTATCCTAAAACTTAAGATCAACAAACATGAGGAGGCAACTAGAACTAAAGTTGTTTGACAAGGGGGTGTTGGGAAGGGCTTTTCCAATCCATTATGAAATTTTTAATGTCATTTTGAAAGACCCATTGGATGTTAAGTCTCTGTAGGATGAGCTACTAGATATAAGAAGCAAAATTGCAATGAATAAATAAGTGAGGAATAGTTTCAACATCCTGTTTACATAGATAACAATGGTTGGGGAATTGGAAACCACACTTCTAAAGATTATTCAAGGTAAGGTTTTTTTATGGATGGATGCCCACCAAAAAAAATTGGGATGAGTTGGGCATTCAACACTCACTGCCAATAGTTGGGGTCTCTATTAGACTTGACCAATGAGAGGTAGGCAAATTTGACAGAGAAGGAACCAGAGCTTTGCAAAGTCTAGCAAAACCAATCCTCCCTAGGGAAAAAAAGGTAGTCTAATTCGGGACAAGAGAAGTTGTAGATTAGAGACCAGGTGTTTTATTGTTAAAGTGTTGTCGTAGATTTTTCCATCCACCCAGAGGGGTAAAGTAGTCAACAATGAAGGGGCCTAGAGCCATTTTGGCATGCCTCATGAGTGCAACAAAACTGGTGTCCACGAGAGGCTTATTCCCCAACCATTTGTCTTCCCAAAATTTGATTGTTCGCCCATACCAATATTCCATTTGAGCCCTTCCTTCAATAACAATTTGCCTTTAATAATATTATTCCAGATTTGGAACCAGTAGGGAGGCCATTTGCCCCAAGGGCCTAGTGGAAGAAACCATGATTGAGATACTTGGCTTTCATAATATTACACCAATCAGCATTGCCCACTACGAGGTTCCAACCCATCTTAGCAATGAGAGCTTTGTTCAGACTTGTGAGTTTCCTCACACCTAGACCTCCTTGAGATTTAGGGTGACAGACCATGTCCCAATTGACCAACACCATTCTTTTATTTTCCTCCATGCCAATCCATAGAAAGGTCTTTTGGATTCTTTCAAGTTTGTCAGCCGTGTTGCCAGAGATTTTGAAAATGGAGAGAAAATACACAGGAATACCTTGTAGGCAAGCAATGAGCAATTAGAGTTTACCAACATTATTGAGAAGTTTGCCTTTCCACCCCGCAAGTTTCTTTTGTATACTTTCCATAATGCCATTCCAAAAGGTGGGGGTAACCTCCTTCATCGTGAGAGGGAGGCACAGATAAGTATCTGGGAGGTTGGCACTCTGGCAGCCCAGAATACCCCTAATTTTAGTTTGAAGGTCTTCCTTGGTGTTGAAGAAGTAGATCTTACTTTTTTGGTAGTTGATGCATTGACCAGAAGCACAAGCATAATCTTGTAATAGCCTTTTTCCATTCCCTAGCTTCAACCACATACAATCTACCAAACATGAAGGTGTCATCCACAAATTTTTGTAAGACAAAAGGAGGTAGAGAGGAAGCAACTCTGATACCCTGAATATGACCAGTGGAGGAGAGGTTCAAGAAATTTCTACTGAGGACCACCGTAAGAAAGATGAAGAGATAAGGAGATAGAGGATCTCCCTGCCTAAGACCCTTACCAGCAGAAAAGAACCCCCAAGGCAGCCCATTGACCAAGACATAATACTGAACTATCTCCACACAAATCTTAATCATAGAAATCAATTTATCACTGAAGCTAAATTTGGAAAGCACCTTGTATAGAAATTGCCAATTGACCATATCATAAGCCTTACAAACATCAAGTTTAAGGGTACAACTAATTCACGAGTAGCAATGGCAACATCAAGGATCTGTCTGTCAGGAACGAATCCCTTTTGGGTACAACTAATGCATTTATCCAGAAGAGGCTTCAATCTATTAACTAAGACCTTGGAAAAGATTTTATAGATAGTGTTGCAGAGACTTATCGGTCTGAAGTCGTTCATGGACTTAGGTTCTGAGATTTTAGGAACAAGGGCAATGAAAGTGTTGTTCAACTTCATTAGTAGCTTGCCAGTTTTGAAAAGGCCATGAGGAGCCTTGATAAAATAAAAGCTAACAATGTCCCAAAATTCCTGGAAGAAAGCCGAAGGGAAGCCATCCGGGCCAGGGGCTTTGTAGGCATTCATAGAAAAATAACATTTCTAACCTCATCATCAGTTATAGGAGCCATCAGAAGGATATTATCAACTTTGTCAACCACGGTAGGGAGGTGAACTAATAAATCATCCTGGATGAGGGGATTAACCACCCATTGTTCATCAAAGGTCTATTTGAAGTAGTTAGCTACCAATTCCCCAAATTTTCCTTCATCCGTTATCAGCTGATTATCCTCACTCAAAAGGGAGGAGGTAGTATTTCTTTTTTTGCGAGTGCTAGCAGTTTTGTGGAAAAAAGAGGTATTGCAGTCGCCCTCTTTCAACCAAACAATTTTAGACCTCTACTTCCAATAAATTTCCTCCTTGCTGATATTATCTTTCCATTTTTTTCCACCTTTCCTCCTCCCTGTGAAGGCCCGAAGAAAAGTCATATTTAGCCATAGACTTAGGAAAATTGGCAAGTTTGGCCTCAATTTTTATTTTTGTTTAAAAATATCTCCAAAATAGGACTTGGACCATCCTTTAACCCCCTTTTGATGCTATTCAAGTTATGTGAGATTCTTTGCATTACAGAGCCTTGGAAATGAGTGTTCCACCAATGAGCAATACAATATCGAAAACAAGGGTGGGTTGTCCACATGATCTCAAAATGGAACGGGTGCGGACTAGAGAAGGGTTTATGGGACCACTGGAGCAAAATGAGATTGTTATCTGAAGCCCTTCTAGATAGGGAGGAGAGGGAACCTATCCAATCTGACCTGAATTAGATGGCTCCCTTTCCTATTGTTAGACCAAGTAAAAGCGGGGCCGTTCAAATCCAAGTCAAGAAGGCCAGAGCTATAGATGAACTCAGACAAATCATTCATGTTTTCATTGTAGTTCCCAGGACCCCAACTTCTCAGAGGAGTAGAGAGGGGAGTTAAAGTCACCAGCCATCATATACAAAGCATTATTATCAACTATACAGAGAGCATGAAGCTCATTCCATAGATCCTTTCTACCTCCCCTGGAATTAGGGGCATAAATGCTAAAACGATGCCAGCATAGGTTATCCAATTTGAAGTGACAACAAGGTAGGAGTGGGAGAAAACAACAACTTCCCTAGAAATCTCATTAGGATCCCACATAGTGGAAATCCCACTAGAGGCACCATCTGCCTCGCAGTAGTAGAAAGCAGCCCCCGACAAAATTCTACAGACAATTAAGGAGAAAACTTGAAAAGTCATTTTCACTTCCTATATGAGAAGGACATCCAATTTGAAATCAGAAATACACTGTTTTAGAGAAAATTGCTTTTGAGGACTATTGAGCCCCCTTATATTCCAAGAAAGGCACTTCATCTTTTATTGCGCTAAGTAGAATTCAGGGTAGATTGCCTCCCATTAGCAATATCCCTTGCGGTAGCTTTAATTCTAGCATGTCTTTCTGACGGTCTGCCAACTCTGTTCTCTGAGCCCACATCAACCTTCTTGTTTCTAGTTTTCCTTTTGTTGGTTTGACATTCTTCCCTCTCTTCATCTGAGGGGTGGGGTAAATTTTCCATTAGGAGTGGAAATAACAGACTTGGTGACTTCCACAACCACAACCTCAACCACAGAAAGACTCCCGCCAGCTCCAGGGGAGAACTGGGGAGTATCAACCACAAGAGAGGCAGCACTAGGGGATCACAAATCCGAGGGATCTCATTAGCAACAACTACAAATAAATCTTGAGTGGAATTGTTAGGAACAAAAGTACGAGATGGGCAAATCTGGTCCTTGACGCCAACCAACGAGACAAGGTTAACAACAATAGGAGAAGGACCATTATCTAGTGGGGGAGGGGGAATTTCCCCATCCTCAAGGGAAGAAAGGGGAAAAGACGCCACAATCCTACCCCCACCAAAAATAGGGCCATAAATTTTGGTAAGTTAATCACATCCCTAATGAAGGGGTAATCTTCAAACCCAGTAGCAATGGGGTTACCACTTTCCTAGGGAGTCACCTGAGTGTTGTTCATAGCCAATGGAGAGGAGCATTTCTCCTTCAGCTTAGGGTCCTTAGGGGCAAGAGCCTTACAATTAGCAATGGTCTGGTCATGCCTAGCACATTTTTGGCAGAAGAGGGAATCATTCTCATAGACAATCGCCTGGGTCCATTTACCCCATTTAGATTTTAGGGAAATGAAATTGGGTAGAGCTTTGTTGATAGCAACATTAACACAAAAATGAGTGAAGACTAACCTTGACTTAGCAAGAGTGATGGAATCTATAGTCACATATTGGCCAAAAGAGTCTCCAATCCAACGGAAAATCTGTTCATCCTAGAACTCAAGTGGAAGACTAGAGAGTTGGACCCACATCGGGGCCATTCTATTTAGTTACGCAGAGGGGTTGAAGCCATTTTTCCACTTAGCCAAGACAAGGGAGTTTTTTCCATAAGACCAAGCACCAAAGAGAGCAAAAATGAGATCTTCCTTCGAGGTGAACCTAAAGAGGAAGAGGCCCCCCGTCATAGCAGAAACAAAAACGCTCCCCTTGAGCTTCCATCTGTCACTAGCCCACTTTCTGACCATATCAATGGTGGGTTTGAAGCCAAAGAAACCTCCAACTAGGGCAAAATGCATAGTTGAGACGATCTTATCCATCACAACATCCGGGAGACGGATCTCAGTTCCCTCTTCTAAAAAAGAAATCTCAGCGAGGAAGGAGTTGAAAGCATTATCATGTGACCCAATAAGGGCACCATTCCAATCCATCTTGGGGGGCCCATTGGCAGCAAATTCCTGAATGTTGTCAGAGGAGCATGCCCCATCACCATTGGAAATGAGGACCTATGTAACCGTCACAAAAGAATTTGCCTCACACGAGGCCACAAAAGACACCCATGTGCCTCAACAAAGGGGATATTATCCATAGAAGGTGGTGTTGATGGGACTTTGTGATGACCTCGCCAACAGGGGGAGTTGTCACCGAATACAGGAGTATCGACCAACTTCGCCTAAAGAGGTTTACCAGAGAGAGGGCTCTCCTGACCTCCAAGCACCTGGTAGTCAGGTCACGACGGTGCGAGGCTAGCTTAGTTGGACGGGTGACTGTTTGTTTTGGGAGAATAGCTGGTTTTGACTCATCGACCTCTGAAAATTCAATGATAATGGGTTTCCTGCAAGCATTCTTTATGTCCGGAAAAGAAAATATCAAAAGATAGGACATGGTTAGTATAAACTTCTAACTATAATCATGATGTATATCTCCTTAACATCAACAAAGTTCCAGATGAAAATAAATAACAGATACTGAGCATACATATAATCTTCAATCACATATATATCAGTAGCGAGGTAAGATATTTCATCAAATCATTGCAGAACTAGAACATAGGACATAAGGAAGCATACAACATAAAAAACGTTTGCTAACTTCAGGATCAGAAACAACACAGAGCGTGGTGCTGAATGGTGTTCCTCATTCTTTCATTAACTTCAAATCCAACATCACTGGTAGTTACACTAGTGGCTCCAGGGGAGCATTAATCTACTTTGAACTCTAAAACAAGATAGCTAAAACCAGAAACTTGTATTACTTGTGGACAACTAAATCATCAATTTGTCGACCCTTGGAATGGCGTCGATCTTGTCATTTATAGAAAACTTTAACTACATAGGGGACTAATCCTACGCTAGCTATTTACATTATATTACAATATTTACAGTCAGTACTACCTGCGCTGTCAGAATTACCATGATATAATACAATCATTTGAGAAGAAAAGAGAGAAAAGAAGGAAAGAAATTTCGGGAAAGCCACCATCAGAAAAAGTGCCCTTGTACTTGCACTTGTGATGGTGCTCTCTGGGAGACTTGGGCCATATGCCCCATTAATGCATTTCTGATTCTTGGTGATCGAGCAGTGCTTTGTACACCAGATATTAAATGCTAGAACGACGTCTTGGGACCCAGGAGGCATCTACAGTGAACCTTCGGACTACTAGTGACACATCATGCCAAGAAGGACAACCATGGATCTGACAACAAGTCGTAGATAGTGATCGATTGGCTCAGGAGAGCTGTCAACACTTATCACCATAAAGAATACAAAACTAGGAATCCGGAGCTCCGGAATCTGGGAGCTTACGCTCAAAGAATAAAGAATGAATATGTAACTTGCCCCTGGTGAAGGAATCCCCGGAGTCTGGGAAATCTTACTGGCCTTTGAACTTTTCACATGCCTCTAGTATATGGAGTATGCCATCTTCTTACATGTCCTTCAGGCAGTCTCGATGATCAACGAAAATTTCGAAGTGATCGTCGGCATCCTCGACCTTCTCCTTTAACTCCGCAACCACCTTGGCCGCGTCATGGGATCTGAGCATCATCTGGGAGAGTTCCGCCATTACAACGCTACTAAAATCTCCATTGGGCCGGAATTGAGCCTCGACCACTTCATCGAACTCGCTAAGTATAGAATCAACAGGAGTATAAGTCCTGGGGCTGAGAGGGTCAGCCGATGTAATCTCCTTGATAAGAGCAATATACTAGTCCAATGGGGTCCGGACTGCCTACAATTGTTCCTCCAATACCCTTACCAGTTGCTTGTCGGTTCTGACTTTGAATGCAAGTCTAGAGTACTAGGTCCTGAGGAACCCATACGACTCATCTCCTAGGATGCATGATGTTGCCACATTATCCTCTCCAAGATTCAGAATCTCCAGTAAGGCATCCCTCCACTCTTCATATTTCTCAATCTCTCCCTGCCACTGAGGAATAGTGGCCTCCATTTGCTTTACTGTATCATGTGCTCGGAAGAATTTTGGGAGAGACTCAAACATAAAACTTCTTATGGCCCCAATCTATTGGGCCATCCATTCATCCACCGCTAGCGCCTTATTTTTCATAGTTCTTAGCGGGTCAACATCACCTTGAGGGAACGGTGTCCCGAAGACCAAAGGTCCAGGTGTTTCGGAAGCAAGGAGGCGCACTAACTCTGTCAGGAGTCCAAAAAGATTGGCATTAGTAACCTTCAACTCCTTTAGCCTTTGGGATTGTTTGTCATACCGGTCATGGAAAGCCTGGCTTGCTTCATTCAAGAAGTCCAATTCCCCTTGCTGATTTCTCTTTCCCAGAGGTACCTCTGTAATTACATACTCTTCGGCGGTAACCTCCGAGTCTTCTTTTCCTGCTAGAGGGGCGACAATTATTTCCACTACATTACAGTATGGGGCCCTTCGGGTGTTGTGAAGGGTGCGGACCTTCTTATGCTTCTTGGTGACTTGGCCTTTGACCAACATTTTTGCTAGTGATAGTGGGTTCGTGATGGTCGTCGGGGCTTTTCTTTTCTAGGACTCCACTAACCATTGCGGTGGGGCGACTGGCCCGCTCATTAACATCCCCAAACTTGAAGTATCCCCAGCGTTCAATTCAGGTTCTCCCCTGGACGTGGTGCCTTCTGTGTTGATGGGATCTTCATCTTCATTTCTTTTCTCCCCTTTCGTACCGCCTCCCGGGATATCATCCATCAGCGAGCTAGGTGGTGGAGGCGGTTGAGGCAATTCATTTAAATCTACTTGTTGGAATATGGCCACAACCTTGTCAACCACTGCATCAGGTGGTGTCAAAGAACTTTGCTCACCGACTGGGCTCAGAAGCACTGCATCAGAGGGTACGATTGTTCCTGGAGGTCTGGTTTCCTCTTCAGTTAGCAATTGCTCCATGGCCGGATTACTTTCTTGTTCTTCTTGTATCCTTCCTTCTTCTTCGACCTCTTCTGGTCGGGATACATCTCCTCCCTGGACCAAAAACTCTTTGGGCCCTATTAATTCATGTGTGGGAACCTGAGTCTCTGGCTCCACTCTTTCTTCCATTGTGCTATCAACCATATCATGCAATTCTTTGAGATCACCCATCAAGAAGAAATCATCAACGTTGATATGCGCTATTTCTGGGGGACTCTCCAGATGATCCTCTTTTTCGGAGGAGGAGAGTACTTCAATATCAAGTACATTCCTGGGCTCAAGATCTAGGATACTATTTTGTGGGGTCGCTCCACCTTTTGTTTCTTTCTTCTCTTGAGCGGCACCCCAGGATCTGTGGCTGCCGCAGTTCCTACGATCTCTGCTTCGCATGCTGCACTTAGCAAAATGGCCAAAGAGGGAGAATCTCCTAGCGGGGGATAGGAGCCTACCGAGTTAGCTCCGAGATCAAAAGTCACTCTGGAGTTTGCCAGACAATAATTTCTGGGAGTGTTCAAACTTCTCACCCAACTCCTCCATTAGGGGGCCAAAATGGGGTCCGGGACCTGAGACAGGGTGCCAACTTTCTGCTTGCCTTGGGCTTTGGATTGCTCTGTGGCCCAGGGGCCTAAGGCTCCCAAAATTGATTGTCCACCTGGACACTCTTCGGGCAGACCCTCACGAAATACACGTGGCTGCATTGAATTACTGTTCTCGAGATGACCTCGATACTCAAAATCTCTGGTGTATCCCAATCTACCGGAGGGAGGTCCATCTTGTCTATACTTGTATCTTTATACTCGGGGTCTTCATGTGACCCGGTGTCTGAGAAAGTCTATGGGAAAGTTCAGAGGTTTAGATGTTCCATCATTCCTTTCGGCATCTTGGAGTATTGCCACTTTCGGACGTCATAATCATCGTGGCAGTTAGCCCAAAAATCTTCTAAGTGTCAAACATGGGGGTTGATTCCCTAGGGCATCAGCCTTGCTAGTCGCCCAAGCAGATCATAATCCTTGCGGCTGAAAGAATATTTAGCTAAGTTCGGGCTACTTAGCTCATTTTTTGCTTCCCGGGATGCGGCGAGGGAGCAGGTGTAGTTCCCATAAATGAATGGGAAAGGAACAGAGGTGACTTTCTTGGCAGCGGTCAAGGCATGCGCCTCCAAAATCTGACTGCAAAATTCCAACAAAATAATCCTGTCCCCAAAATGTTTGGGCAACAGGAAGGGTTGCCCAGAAAATCCAAACACCCGAATATAGGTGTGCTGAGAGAACTGAATGAAGTAACGTCCCCACGCACCTACCATGGCCATGGCTTGCGAGGATATTCTGAATCCCTGATCACCAGTGATCGTCTTTATCACATGGAAGATGAAGACATCGTTGACTTTGCAAAAATGGGGCAAACTCTGGTCCCACTGAATCTAGGGGAAATAGTCCCATGGAGTGGCCTGACCAGCTCCCTCCTCGAGAACACCAATTACGGTTAAACCCCGGATCCCCAGGTTTTGTTGGGCAAGTGGCCAGAGGATGTAGGAGGTCATATAGAATTTTTGTTCTGCCTCGACCTTCCTCATCTGGATGTCTACATGCTTGACGATGATGCCGGTCCAGTCGAAGCGTGCCTTGTTGGTGGTCATACCATATAAAAAGTAGTACATCCAAGGGGATAATTCCCGGGCATGGGGCTCCCTGAAAATCCTGCACAAAAAGACGATTCCTGCCTCGATGGGCTCCTTGAAGTTGGATTGAGGGATATCCATCCGCATTTTCTTGAAATCCCGGCATAGATATTTTAGCCATTCATAGTTGAGCTAGCGTTGGATTGGATTAGTTGCTCCCTCAAACTATCCGAGGGAAGTGACCTTGGTGAGAATAGTAGCATGTGAGAAGTGCGGGATGCACCACCCTATGGTGGTGGCATCACGGTCCAAAGAGACGATGGGAACTAGGTAACCAAGGGGGTTGGGAGAACCCAACACAACAGCCAAACTGCCTGGGTTGTAACATCTGACCAAGAGAAAAATTAGCTCTGGTGCTTGCACTGAGCATGGAAAACCAACCGCTTGGATGATACCGGATGCCGCTAAGTTAATTGAGATGGGGTCATTGGCCCATCGTAGTTGATGAATTGCTTGAATAAGGCCCTTCAATTTCGTCCAGGTACTGACATCTGTGTCGGTGGTCTCTTTAAGTGTAGACTCAATTCGGGACCCCAGAATTGTCCTGTCTTTATTATATTTCTGGGTTAGCAAGAGCTTCGCCAATACCCGCTTTGCCTTGTTCTTCTTGCTGCTACCTGTAGAGGTATTCAGGAGTTCCGGGCTCCCGGGAGGTGAGGATTCTAAAGCCATTTCTTTCTTTCTTTACCTTGTACCTGCAAACCGAACAACTGTCAATATATAAACATTAAAAGATTCCGGACTCCGGAGGTCTCGAGAGTGATTTTACTTTTCCACCTGAAATAGAAAAACGTTAAGGCATCTTAAAGGGGATCATATGTCCAAAGACTGCATGCAATTTCAACACATGAAACATTTGTTGCGCACTAAAGACCTAGAACAATGACCAAGAAGGTCGAATAGGGTGAATAAGTCCAGGTTTACCGACACACTCGACATTAGCTTTGAAAAGCCAACAATCGTCAGCGACAATATAGGTGGCCCTTCTGTCGTACTCTAACACGCGTATGCCCACTCGGCTAAGTAATGATTTTAATAGACAACTGTTTTGGCACAAGTGGCATGAATGCCACTTGGGAAAAATCTTAAATGCTCATTCGTGGGAACTAATTCCGCCATCAAGACGGAAAGGACGGAGGAGAGAAAAATTAACGACCTACTAGTGAGTTGACCTCTGCAACTGACATACCCATCACCTCGACATCCAAAGTTGCACCAACTAGAATGGTGAACTTGCTTATTGGGTGGACTTGGTTCTCAGACCTCGTAAAGAATTTGGAGCAAAAGGGGTCCCTAGGAACTACCTCCATAGGAACCAAACTAGGCAAGGCTCTCAGAGACGCAACGTCTCCTTAGCGCAAAAAACCAAACTTTACAGACTCAACAAATGTACAAAACAACCAGTAGAGACTACCAATGATGCGTAGGTTGCTGAGAAATTTACAGGGCTTAACTCTAACCTACGAGACACGACCAAATATTTACAGGGAGCTACCACGATCCGAAGACCCATTTCTACAGAATTTACAAACTACAGAGCTGGACACAAACCATATTTATGGAAAATTTACAACTCAGAGGACAGGTGTCTCGCCTTCGAGTCGAACGACCACGAAGGGAAAAGAGACGCACGAGGTTCAAGTTCAGTGTCGTGCCGAACGATAGACGCGACCTAAACGACGAAGGCGAACAAACGCCCAAAAAACACGAGAAACACACCAAGCAGAAGACGAACAATAGAGATGAAAACGAACATACATAAATGAAAAACAAGAACACAAACGAAACAAAAACCAGAAAAACAAACAACACATAAAGAAAGAAAAGGAAACGAACGTAAAAAAAGCAAAGGAACCCAAGAGCCTACCTAGAACTCGAAATGCTGAAAAGGGGGACTGCAAACGACCTCACTCTGTCACCTAAACGCTCCACCAGAATTGTCGAACATACCTCTGCACCTTCTAGCTCAAACGTTTTAGCTCGGAAAATAAATTGCTTCGCTCTCAAGATAATTTGCTAGAAGGTAATTAGTTTGCAGTAAGTGTAAAAGTGACAAGGTAAAAGGCTTTAAATAATGCCTAGACGAGCGCATTAATTACCAAAAGTCATTTCAAGAAACACGCCGACAACCGGATTCTGAACCTCAGAGCACCTAACGATCATTCACCTTCAAAAGAAAAGAGGAACGATCGCCGGGTCCTAGAGATCTGAAACCACCAGCTTTGGGAATGACACTCCGGGATCCGGATCCCGGAGAAAACGAAGGACACAAAAGAAAGACAAAGGCAAAACCAGGGCAAGGACCGAACAAAAAGGAAGAAGCAAAAACCAAGCCAAAAGCGAAAAGCAAATAAAAAGGGGGACCCGACATTTTGTACACAAAATGTAGGGACGGGTATGCAAGGCATAACAGGCGGGTCAAGCTACGGGGAGGAAGGATCCTCGTCACCATAGCTGGGAACAATTTTTAAAAAATGGGCAGGAATAAGAAAAGTTGCAAGGCTCAGGGCTTTCAGATTTTAAAGCAATAGTTTGTTGTGCATTGTTATTGTGTTTATATTATATTTATTTTACATTATTTTATTTTAATTGTAGTTATTTATATTTTATATATAGATAATAGCTATAATAAAATTATCTTATTTACTTAAAAGTTAATTTATTTTACTTTTATTTAAAATTTGAGTAGGATTATTTTATGTATTTTTACTAAGAGACATTTTTATTTTTAAAAAAAATATTTAAAAATATTTTGGTTGTTTTGTTAAAAGATTGTATTCTATTAATTAAGAACGAATTTATAATTTTTCTCATTTAAGTTATTCTTGAATATAGAAGTTTTGAGAACAAGATGAGAAGAAGATACAACATGGTATAGATTTCCATTGTTCTCTTTATTGTTAGTCTTGAGTGTGTTCAAATTTTTTATTTAGTTTTTGTTCCATTTGCAAATCTAAAACTATACTTTCCTTACCAATTGTCTGCCCTTGATTACTGTAAATTAACTACCCTTGCAACTAGCATATTAATTATTACGGGGATATCTTGTCCATGTGTTATTTTGGCTTAGGTTATTATGACCCCGAGTTATTTTGTCCTTGGGTTATTGTGTCTAGGGTTGTTTTGGTCAGGTTATTATGTCCAGATACTAGACAACATAGGGTCATAATGATATGACTTGAGACTCAAAAAAAAAAAATGAGCTAAATAAACTTACCTAATTACCCAATAACAACATAGGGTCAAAATGATATGACTTGAGACTAACAAAAATAAATGAGCTAAATAAACTTACCTAAATACCCAATATGAAAATGGCCTAAAAGAGAACCAATCAAGAGCTATACCTCATTTACGCCAACATTAATGTTTTATTCAACTAAGATTCCAAGACAAGAACAAGAAGAAACATGGGGATACATTTTCAAAACAATAATGGATAGGGGAGAGGACCCAATCCCTAAACACGTTCCAATGATTGTGATAGTAGTTGTTAAGTTAATACTCACACTTGCTGATTTAATATCCAGTATTTTTGGCAACATTGTACCAATAGTTGTGACTTTAAAATTGTTTTTGCTAATGATGACTACCCATAATTGAATGAAATGTGTCCCTTATTTTAAAAACCAACCAATCATGTGATGCCACATCCGCTGCACAGGTATGGGGGTCCCTAATGCACTACGATTGGTCTCACTTTTTTTTTGGGCTGTTGTGGACACTTTGGCAAAAAAACATGCTGATGTGACATCATATTTGATGATGTGGCCCTAAAACCTTAGTTATAAGCAAGGGACTTGCCAAGTAAGCTGCTGTAAAAAAATGGGAGTGTTTTGAAATTTCCACATAGGATTTTGGGAAGCATGAATTTAGGGTGCTCAACTACTAGGTCCTCTCCCCAAGAGGACATTTTAAGGGACGGTAGGGGACAACAATTTAAAACTAAAGAAGTTTTAAAAATATAAAAAAATGAATCATATGGTAGTACATTCACCAATTTCATTACATATCCATATTACGAAACAATGAAACTTGTTGGCAAGTTGACTCCCAGAGGATACATGACTTATTTTGTGTTGTCATTATGGCAACAAAGTCATATAGAGTTTTTGTCAAGTAAACTTGGAAGACAAAAATGACTAAGTATAAAAAACAAGGTAGACAGAGTTATATAGTGATCAACACATCAGCACACGTGCGAGCGATCGAATCAGGGTATGCGCGTTCACATACATGTTCTATGTTATGTGTACATACTAAGTCCAAACACGCATGGTACGAAATGACAGTATGGATAAGTTACAGCAAGAACAGTACTACTGCAATTCAGAAGACAGAGCATGGAGCTGACTTATGTTTTGGATCAACGTATAATATTTTGTTGTGTAAAGGCCAAGCGCCTATGATAGTATGTTTGTAATCATGTCTTTATTATTGTAGTAAACATGCTTAAGCCAATTTGTTTGGAAGCGTCGTGTATTATGTTTTTGGGTCGTCTTGTTTATAGTCGCGTCTATTCAGGCATATATATAATAAAAAGATATATTTGAAGTGTCGAAGAAATAAGCAGAGCAGAGCAGTGTAAAGATGTCAGCATGAGATAGAGCCCCTAAAGAAGATAAGAGCATAAGCGCATAACTGGAACTGATCAGACATATGTGTCATATATAGCAGTTCACTTTTGGATATAGTGCATATCTATTCTCAAGAGGTTGTAGCCTTCTTTCTCATTGAGCAGTGAGCTATTGGATAGTGAGTCCTCACCCCTAACAGGGTTGTTTGTAAAAGACTCCTAACAGGGTCAGACCTTTAACAAGGTCATTGTACTTGCATTGTAAAGACTACTCCTAACAGGGCAAAGGAACTTTAACAGGTTTATTATACTAGTGCAATATTTGTTGGTACTAATTCCCACCGGGGTTTTCCTCTGATCAAGGTTTCCCTGTAATCATATCATGTGTTATATGTTTTTGTGTTAAGCTTCATTGGATGTATATTTGATTTATGTTTAAATTGCTGATATATAATAAATAGGCAAACACTGATTCACCCCCTCTCTCTCAGTGTTTCTAACAGAACTAATTTGAGAATTCGCATATAAGTCAACATACAAATTACTAAAATTTCAATGTCTAAGCATTTGCATGTATAGCATTATGAAAAGGCAATGTAGACAACTAGATTTGTTGTTGCCATGCTTCTACCTCATCTTCGTTTCAATTAAAACACAGGCTTTGAATTTGAGTCACTGCCAATATGAGGGACTGCCTCTGGTTTAGATACATATTACTCCGTGATTTTTAAGCATATATAGTCAAAACCTACTCCTTGCGAATCTCCAAACTTGTACCATTAAGGGTTTGTGTTAAATCACTTTGAAATTTCCACATAGGATTTTGGGAAGCATGAATTTAGGGTGCTCAACTACTAGGTCCTCTCCCCAAGAGGACATTTTAAGGGATGGTAGGGGACAACAATTTAAAACTAAAGAAGTTTTAAAAATATAAAAAAATTAATCATATAGTAGTACATTCACCAATTTCATTACATATCCATATTACGAAACAATGGAACTTGTTGGCAAGTTGACTCCCAGAGGATACATGACTTATTTTGTGTTGTCATTATAGCAACAAAGTCATATAGAGTTTCTGTCAAGTAAACTTGGAAGACAAAAATGACTAAGTATAGAAAACAGGGCAGGTAGAGTTATACAGTGATCGGCACATCAACGCACGTGCGAGTGATCGAGTCAGGGTATGCGCGTTCACATACATGTTCTATGTTACGTGTACATACTAAGTCCAGACACACATGGTACGGAATGAGAGTACGTATAAGTTACAGCAAGAACAGTACTACTGCAGTTCAGAAGACAGAGCATGGAGCCGACTAATGTTTTGGATCAGCGTATAATATTTTGTTGTGTAAAGGCCAAGCGCCTATGATAGTATGTTTGTAATCATGTCTTTATTATTGTAGTAAACACGCTTAAGCCAATTTGTTTGGAAGCGTCATGTATTATATTTTTGGGCCGACTAAGGTCTTGTTTATAGTCGCGTCTATTCAGGCATAAACATATATATATGTAATAAAAAGATATATTTGAAGTGTCGAAGAAATAAGCAGAGCAGAGCAGTGTAAAGATGTCAGCATGATATATAGCCCTTAAAGAAGATAAGAGCATAAGCGCATAACTGGAACTGATCAGACATCTGTGTCATATATAGCAGTTCACTTTTGGATATAGTGCATATCTATTCTTAGGAGGTTGTAGCCTTCTTTCTCATTGAGCAGTGAGCTCTTGGACAATGAGTCCTCACCCCTAACAGGGTTGTTTGTAAAAGACTCCTAACAGGGTCAGGCCTTTAACCAGGTCATTGTACTTGCATTGTAAAGACTGCTCCTAACAGAGCAAAGGAACTTTAACAGGTTCATTATACTAGTGCAATATTTGTGGGTACTAATTCCCACTGGGGTTTTCCTTTGATCAAGGTTTCCCCGTAATCATATCATGTGTTAAGCTTCATTGGATGTATATTTGATTTATGTTTAAATTGCTGAAATATAATAAATAGGCAAACACTGATTCACCCCCCCGCTCTCAGTGTTTCTAACAGAACTAATTTGAGAATTCGCATATAAGTCAACATACAAATTACTAAAATTTCAATGTCTAAGCATTTGCATGTATAGCATTATGAAAAGGCAATGTAGACAACTAGATTTGTTGCTGCTATGCTTCTACCTCATCTTCGTTTCAATTAAAACACAGGCTTTGAATTTGAGTCACTACCAATATGAGGGACCGCCTCTGGTTTAGATACATATTACTCTGATTTTTAAGCACATATAGTCAAAACCTACTCCTTGCGAATCTCCAAACTTGTACCATTAAGGGTTTGTGTTAAATCACTTCCAAACTTGCACCTCTTATCCTGAATCACACATAAAAAACCAAGATGCATGATTACAACATGAATTTATTGCAGCTCCTGTACACAACTACCAACTGTAACAGGGACAAGCTGAAAGTGACTCCTACATGTACTATCATTGTTATTCTCCTGTGCCATTCTCCATGACCATCAATAACCCCAAATTGTCTTTTGTAATCTGTGAATAGTGATGCATTAAACCATTACTAAATTCAAAATCCCATGTACTGTGCTTCTTGAATTATTCCATGGCTTCTTTGAAAAATTAATACCTGCAATCTGACACCTGAACCATAAATTGAATTAATTTGGGTCTGTTGCCTTTGCACCCTTTGTAGCATATCTTTGCAGTAAACAGTCTTTGGCGTTCCTTCACTAAATAGAGTCATCTCTACAAGCATAAATATAGTCTTCGACTTTGTAACTTTATTTCCTATGCATCACATTGCAAAACTAGGCGTTCTCCCTACTTCATATCATATATATAGATTTGTGCTTTGCTTCACAAGTTTTAATGCACCTATTGCTATGTTAACCCATGATTTCTCAGCATTGACCTTTTAGATGCCTTTAGGAATTTTTGTATGGTAGCATACTCTTATCTGTAGCAATCTTAACATTTCTTTGTTCTATCAGAGGAATTGCTTTTGTTTTAATATTTGTCAAAGGGTGCAGTTGGCCATCCCTGACAAAGACATCCGAGGCCATCCAGGAAGTTTAATGCTGTTTCTGAGCTGTAGCCAGGATATTTCCTATGAGATCAGAGTTAGGGGATGTTTCCAAGGCATCCCTGTATCCTCAGAACGGGGACACCTGCAAAAGGTCAGGGGAAGTGTGCCTAGGTTTCCTTGATTACATGTGAAGTCATCCCAATTTAATAATGTAGCAAACAAGGAAAGGATCAGAACTGCCAAACAGCTCTTGCAAGCTTAAAAATGAAAAGGAAAACCCTCATAATTGCAGATGTGAAAAAATTCTTGTTTCTCTGTCAAGCAAACCCATTCGATCACACTAAGGATTTACTACTTATACCATGAAGAGATAAAAATTCATTACGTTTTAATTTTAGCACTGCCAACAAATGGAAAGGTTTAATGCCAAACGGCAAAAAGAACAAGCAATAACTACTTTCCCAGCCGCTGGGTAAACTTGGTTGAGTTCTACTAGATCTAGAACTTTTTTACGGCACATCGCATAGCTTTTGAAATTTTTAATTCCTATGATTCTAATGCTTAAGCAGTAAGAGATAAGCCAAATGGAGGCCTCATAAGCTTGATACAAAAGCATTCATACATCTTCATGAGCTGAATCCATGACATTGAAAACGCCCAATGGTAACATAAAGGGAAAGTAAAACTAAAATGTATCTTATTCCAGTTTTTGCAGAATTGATATTTCAAAGCCTTTTGTGCTCAAATTACAGGAAATAGATACATTCTGGAGCAGATAACTCCACATTGGGAAGTTCTTGAAGATGGTAGAAGTTCCATGATACAGAGCAAGCAGTTTGTGAAGTTTTAAGTCCTATAATTCCAGTAGCTATGCAGTATGAATTTATCCAATCGAGGAGTCTCTTGCATTAGTGAATCATAGTCAACTAATAAAGCAATGCATTCTAGCATCTTGCCTCGACTTTCTCAACAGGTATAAGATGTGCCTAAGATGTCCAGAAGTATAAGTTGTGCTTAAGATGTCCAGAAGAGAGCTCACTGATTTAATTGGAAAACATCTGTCAAAGCTAGAACTCGTCACCTAGAATGGTCGATAGAACCAGATGCTGAACAAAATTGACTTGTCCTGATAGCTCATCAGTTGTTTGATCCTGATCTTGGAGAGTGAGAGAAGACTCCGCACTGCATCAATAAGATAGACAAGCAACCCATAAGTTAATTGTAGGTGAGAAGACAAATTGTAGATTAAAAACATAATTTAACTGGCTGTACATTGATGACAAATTCATGAAACAGTACAGAAAAATAAAAACCAAAGCTCCATTTCCACACAAAAATGTGTTAGGATTCAAACTCAGCATAATGAAAGAGATGTATTATCTAGTTTTATATAATAAAACAGTTTCCTAAATTAAGCAAGCATAAAGGATTTATCTCTAGACTAGATTCCCTGAGAACAATGTGACGAGGGCTGTATGAATATCAACGAATTCTCAATTCTGTGACCAACGTCCTCCCATTCAGGACATCCCACCTTCATACAATTGTCATAAATAGTTGTTTCTTCAAACTTCAAATTCTCTAGATGGAAATTTTAGGATAAATTCAGTTCTTGACGTGAATATCTATATAGGCATTTTCATGATATCAATGTCATGAAACTCACATGTTCAGTTTACTTAGGTCATAGGTAGCATTCTAGAAGTTGGTTATAATGGGCCCATGTTCACCTCATTGTCTTTTATTATCAGCATGTAAATTGTTTTTTATTTATAAAAATTTTGTTATAAAAGTTCCTCAACAGTTTGAGTTGTATGTGCTATGTGCTTTGTTTATATACCTAGTTCTATGGCATGAGCAGGGGCTATACACCTCGGGTGGTGGGCCACCCTAGTGCCACCCCGCCCCAGTGGCATTGCCACCATTGGCAATAGGGCCCTTTTATGCCCCCAGCCAAGTGGGGGTCATATGGGCACCCAGGGGGCTAGTCCCTGGGTGTTGATGTTTATAGCTTCGATCAGATAAAATGATCTTAAATATTAAACATCATTGAATTGATAATATTATTATGATAATATTATTTATATATATCAATATACATGGTTATTATGGGATAATATTA
>MU223966.1:705245-727681 GCA_018584345.1 Thuja plicata | reverse complement strand
ATAAATATATTTATTATTGATATTAACATAATTATATATTTGTTATTATATTAGTAATAAATAGATTTATATATATTGTGATTAAATAGATATTATATATATTGAGATTATATATATATATATATATCTATTGGAATTTTTTTGAAAAGAAAATTAAAAGTCATATATCTTAATCAAAATTTAACACTGGGTGCTAAAAGAATTTGCCTTTTTTGCAATTTTACCCCTTTTGGGAAAATCACAATAACTTTCACAATACGGATTTGGTTTTTTGAAAACAAGATATTGTTTTAAAGCTGGTTGAATGTACTTTCCAGTGAAGCAGGTATTTTGCAGGTTCGGCTGTTGGGTGCCATTTTTCACCTGTTAAAGTCAGATCTTCATTTTTGGCCCCCAAGCTTATAAATTTTTTCCACAATCTCCAATTTTTACGATTCTTGCGGCATTGGAAAGTATTGATTTGCTCTATCTAGCCATCCATACACTTTTTTTCCAGTTTTAGCTTGAGGTACAATTTATTTCAGTTCATGTCCGATGGGTACCCTGAAGTGTTACATGGACATACTGTCACTTGGGAAGGTGCTGTTTTGATTATTGCATTTCATTCAATTCCATATCATTTGTCAACGAACTGTTGCTTCATCAGATTCCAGGGTTGTGCCAATTGAGATTTTCCCAGTTGTTCCTTCATAGTAGGACTTATTCTGTTTGCTTGCACAAATGTATTTGTCCTTTGTTTCGTAGATTGAGGGTTCCCGAGTTTACTCCACAGAGTACTTCCAGTGCTTCTTTGCAGCAAGTTATCTCATTATGATGGGGTGGGGTGGAAAGGGGAGGGGCGGGGGGAGAAGGGGTTGTAAGGTCTCTCTTGTCATCCTTCATGTGGAGGGAGATTGATTGGATTTGCGATGGATCTATTCATGATGGATGTAGTTCTTGGGGGGTATCATTGAGTCCTCCATGCCATCCTTGATTGTACCTTTTCTCTCTGTTGGGGATGAGTTTTGTCCCAATGGGTCTTTTCCTTTCTTTGTTTGTGAGAGATCATTTGTACATGGGTGCCTAACATGGAAGGGTACCTAGTACCCATAATCAACCTGCATCCTTGCATCATTTGCATAATAATTCCATCTTCCTAAGTTGCACTTAAGGAGGGTATTAGAGTGAATAATGTCTAGTATCTAGTTAAGGCGATCTACCCTGTAATTACCTAGTGAGGAATATAGTCACATGCTTACTTAGGTCCTAGGTGGCATTCTAGAAGTTAGTCATAATGGGGCCGCGTTCGCATCATTTACTTTTAGTTATCTAGGCATTTAGTGCTTGTGTCATGTTAGTTGTTCATACTACATCACACATTGCGTTTATAAGCAAGGAACCTCATTGTATATTTCATATTCAATCAATCATTTTTATCATGAAAGTTATTCTTGTCATTCTCTCTTGTACAAGTGTTTTGGTCTTGCAGAGATTCTGAGGGTGTTAAGGAGTTGCCTATCTACTCCTATATGAAATATGTACTCAATACAACTGCAATTACAATTTATAAACAACATTTGCTCACTTTAAATTTTTCACAAAGATTTCCAAGTTGTATCCACCTGCCTGATACATGAAATTATTTCAACTTCATTGAGACAGAGACTTCAAAATAAGGTATGTTCAGGAATAGCAGGGTTAGCTCTGAAAAGAAAAACCTGGTCAAGTCTGCATAAGTATTGAATGAAGGATATACTTTTATTTATTTTTCCTTCAGTATTGGAATCCAAGGAGAAAATAAGTGGAAAATAGGTTCAAATGGCATGCATATATCATTCATCCAATTCCAGATCAGCACTAGAACCAGTTAAGGAAGGGTACAACAAAGGCAAAAAATTGAAGATCTATGTTCTCATGACTGTCAAGATATAATTAGAAATGTCCTATTAATCTTTTGAAATTTCCATTAACTATAGGTACATTTTATTAAATCTACACTTCCCAAATAAAGGACAAATCTCTTTTTGGCGTGAAAAAATATTTTTGTCATTTATATCCTTGTTCTTGAAATGATTCAAGGGACATCACAAGCTCTAGAAGTTGAGGGGCTTATATCTATCCCCTCAAGACTAGTATTTTGATGAATAGGGCATTTGCATTAAAAAGTTAATAGTATGCTCGTAGATGCACTTATCGCCGATTTATCGGTGATAAGTGTTTTTATTGCAATAAGTGCATTATTTATCGTCCGCAGTCGCCTAATAGGGACTGACAGCCAAACAAAAGTTCAAGTTAGTGCATAAACACCTCAATGACCTTATCTTTATGCAATATAACCTCCATTTGTGCACAAGAAAGGTAGAGGAAACACCAACTAGTCCACTTGATTTGGATGACATAGATCCTTACTGTAATTGGACATCACAAGAGCAACCTCCATTGTTTACAGAGGAAGAGATCTACGACTTAGAGAGGCAGGCTATGGAGGAGGGTGGATTCACAGTGGGATTGGATGACATTCAGGAGGATGAGGATGAGGAGGTTGAGGATGATGAGGAGTCATTGCCAGTGCCAGTATCAGCACCATCTACATCCAGGATGGAGGTCGAGTCACAACCAGTTGTACAGAGGGAGGCACAACCACAGCAGACTCCTAGGACTAGACCCTCTACCTCTCCCGTAGTTTTTACTAGAGCAACTGGGAAGGGGAAGAGGAAGTTGTAGACTATTTTGAAGTTGTACTTGTATTTACTTATAGTTTTACAAAGACAATTTGCTATTTTTAGTTTGCTTTAGAGTTCAGACTATCAAGCTATGGCTACCAGCCATCAGCATTCCACACGAGGATGCCATTTTGTAACCTATTTGCATTTAAATGTATCTAGACTCGGCTAGTTTGTTTTGTTTACTCATTTACTGGCTCATTAGATGCATCTCCTCATTAAATTTTGCAAAAAAAAATGCATTTCTAATTAAATTAAAGCAATTTTTTAACTTGCTGACTTTTTGGCCGATAAGTTGTCGATTAATCTCCTATTTTTTGCCAAATTTTTTTTTGGCCCTTGGCAATAAGTTGCCGATAGCGATATTTTCAACTATGAGAACACTATTCACCTATGTTACCGGATCCCTCTGATATGCCTCGAATCTTGATCATGATTCTGCTCGGATTCTGCCTGGATTCCGGACTGGAATCCTGCTAGAATCTGGGCAGGATCCGGAGGAATCCACGAGAATCCAAGCATGTGGGTGCCCAAAAACGGGCCACACATGCCAATTTTTTATTCTTTTTTAAAACTAAAAGGCTTCTAAATCCTAATTCGACCAGTAAAGCATACATTTGGTCATTTGATTGTCATTCATTCATCTCTCAAGCATTTTTCACCATTTTTGCTTTGTTCATCATGTAATGACATTTTGAGACTTTTGCAAAGTATGAATATGACATAATCATATATTGGCAATTATGGATTTATCATTTTATGAGAATCACGCTTCTAATTTCTTATTGATATATTTTTATCATTATATGTTTGAAGTTTTCAACTAATGATGAATAAGCATTGACATGTTACATGTACGGAATCTATGAATATACATACATACATATATATATATATATATATTTCGAAAATGTCTATATATATACCCACCGAATCAGGATCCGGCCCAAAAACTTTTTTGCCGAATCCCCGAATCTGGATACGGATCCAAATCCGAACCAAAATCAGGGCCGACTACTTAGCTATTCACAAAAAAGAGGAGGATATGAAATCACTACTCGAGTCACAAAGGTAGTGCCCGGAAAACCAGCAGAAACATAAACGTGGCAAAAACTAATTAACCAGCCATAACTTCTGTCATCTGATTCTGTAATGTGCAGAATCAGACTACTTAATATTTACCTAGAAATGATGGTCAGTGGTCTCAACCTTGTAGTTAGCCCTCATGGCAAAGATTGTCAGTATTTTTTCACCTAGCAGCAACTGATAATGGTAAGGTATGGATGGTCTATATTTTAGATGCTCATTTCTTGACAAAAAAAATACATGCAGCTTTATGACTACTTAAATGCATATAATTGCATAAACTCCTTTGTCTAAACAATCTTCAGATATCGCTCTGATCTAGGCTTTACACTTTTACTTGAGTGTTTGTTGGCGTGATTCTATGATGATTTCAAATCTTTGCTCAACTGTGTTGATTTGCATGCATTTCCACAGCAGTTTCACAAGATTGCAGACTATTAACAGATTTTACATCTCATTTGAGACCTCAAGTATCAGTACTGTGTGCCTCTACACTGCAATGTCAATGTATCCTCAACCTCTACATTGTGTTTTAGGTGTACATCCTAGTTAATGTCCACTCATGAAAGTTATCTATAAATTATGGCTCCAGGAAGCCCTCTGAACATCTCAAACAGTCATGTTTATCTCTGTTTTCTTCTACAATTGTCTCAGATCTTGATTCTTGAACAACACTCTGGAATATATTATCTTATGTCTCCTGTTTTATATTTGCTATTTATCATAGTCAAGAGGAATTTTGTGAGAAAATTTGTAATGAGAACCGTTCTGCATCATGTGATCAACAGTTTCTATAAACTCAACAATAGATTAATTACCTCTTCCCGAACCTTCCACAATTATGTTTTTGGCTTTAATATTTTTCTTTTGCCTCATAAACTCCTCCATTCCACAAGCATGGTGCTGCAACATAGTGTGCACATCAACAGTAGTATCAAGGTAATCTATGCACATGAAAAGAAGTATGAAGACATACTGTTCTCCTCCATGGAGTTTCCATAAAGTCACAAAACCTTTTCTTGCTAGTTCATTTTCATGTTCCATCTATGCTTGACTTCATTTTTTATATTGTAACATTGGAATATTATATTCACCATTATCCATTTATTTTATATATCTTCTATAGATTTGATTTAAATGTCTCATGCATATCTCGAGTGACCATTTTGGGGATCCACGCATATTTCTAATGATCATATATCGTAGCCATAGGAATATTATTAGTCACCAATGCCAAGTTATTTGATATATGTACTATGTTACCCCGAATTTCTGGGATGGGGACGGGGGGACAGGTTTCTGGGACGGCAAATATTTTTGCCAATTTTGGGGACGGCAAAGGGGACGTCTATAAACATAGGAAAATTTTAAATATATAAGGAACTTTACAAATATACATTACATTCATATGAAAATATGGACAAAGCATGCCATTTAAACATCATAGAACCTTAACATACAACATTTCAATGCCATTTAGTAAATAGTAACTGATTGAATACTCAATATGTATTAACTATAGTCTATTATGCATAATAATGGGGTGGGGACGTCCCCAAGCCGTCCCCAAGTCCCCGGGACGGGGACGGGGACGTCCCCGAAACTTGGGGATTTAGGCCGGGGACGCGTCCCCGGGTAACCCTGTATATGTACTATAGATTTGTTTTAAAGGATGTGAGTTTCACATTTTCTCATGCATATCTCGAATGACCATTTTAGGAATCCATGAATATTTCAAATGATCATATTGGGAATTGATTTTTGCTTTGCATCTTAAAATTATCATACAAAATAAAACAGCTACACCTTATATTTGGCATGATTCTTCTAGGTTAGTGGCCACAAATGCTGGCTAAGTTCCCCCAAGTTTGGCATGCTTTCAAAGTGAGGATTCTATTTAGTATTTGGAAAAATGGAAACACAACTCTTTTTGAGAAGCTTTTGTTGGCTCTCATTTTTCCTCCAATACTAAGTCTATGACTTGTTCTAATGTTCTTTTGCAGATTCAGATAAAAGCTAACAAGGTTGGGTCCACACAACTCTTTTTTAGAAGCTTTTGTTGGCTCTCATTTTTCCTCCAATACTAAGTCTATTACTTGTTCTAATGTTCTTTTGCAGATTCAGATGCAAACTAACAAGGATGGGCCCTAAAATTTGCCCACTTGGAAACTCTTATTCAAAATTATGGTAATGTTCCTTATTGTTGCACATGCCCCACCTTCCCCTTCTCACAAGGACCCATCTCCTCCCAAAGGATGTAGATGTGGTGACAGTTGCAATGATCTTACCAGGATCATTCTCATGGTTCACATGGCTCTCCTCAACATGGAGAACCTAAGTTACTGGATGCTCTCTCAGAGGCCCTAGATCCAGATCTAGATGCGTTCGGAGGTGGATCTCGATTCTGGTGTGCTCTAATATGCACAGGAGCGTTACAACTCCCTGTGGATGCGCATCCACCGCATCCATAGGGAGCTGTAATGCTCCCTGTGAGCATCCTCGAGCATTTGTTGAAGAGAGAACTTTTCCAGGTCAATATTTGGTCAAGAATTGGACTTTTCTAATCTAAGTTCTTTCATGTAACTATGAACAATGGACTTGCCGTTACAAATTAATAAGTACATATGCAGCTAACAGAACAGCATTTTGTAAAAAAAATAGCTATACTACAATGACAAAGTAACTGAGAAATCCAGAATTTGAAACTATAGAATGCAGAGTTGTAACAGTATATGGAAACAAAATGACCGTTGATTAATGCCTTATATTTAGGCTACCCAATTAAAGTTAAAACAGAGGAGAAATCTGAAACTTTTGCAAGGGAAATATTTCTGCCTGATAACATGAGGAGCTGAAAAATTCAGACATATTAGATGTGCCAACTTAATCCAAGTTATTGCTGCTTTTTATTTATTGATGTTCAGAACTGCCATATCTCCATACCATAGGCATGTATCAGTTTGGGGACTTACAGAATATGCCATATTTGAATATTTGTGAACTATCAATTGGCAATTAATATTTATCTTGATCAATGATGAAGGATCATAGTATCAAATGATTTAATTCTGTATATTTCTTGCATTTTTTTGTATATATATATATATATACACACCCAAACCCCCCCCCCAAAAAAATTTCACGCATCTGCGTACCGGATTCTTGTACCTGCATCCGCATCCTCACCCAAATCGGTAACTTAGTGGAGAACATGGATGGTCCTAGTAAACACGTGTGCCTTCTTTTATTTCTCAACCATGTGACAAGGGTGATTCATATTGACCAAAAAATGGCAAGGTCCCTCATTTGAATTTCAGTATCTCTCTTGCGAGGAATGGCATGTAGCCTAAGGAGGAACTAAATGAGGAAGGCTCCATTACAAGGAAGCAAATTCCTAAAGACTAGGACCTCTTAAATGGCTAGGGAAGCCCTCTAATTGTGATCTACCACCTCATTCCATTGGCTCGATAACTCTAGCCACATAGAGGTTGTAACAATAATGTACATAATCCTAGGAGTAGTAGGATAATATTTTAAATTTTCTAGCTACACTAGAAGTTGAACAATCATCTAGAAGATGAATTGAACAATCATTTTCCTATTGTTTTGATTAAGGTAAACATGGGAAGGGCCTAGAACCAAATATAGAGCAGCCAAGAAGGCAAATAAAACGAGTCTCACAAGAGGAGATACTAAACCCAACAAGACAAACAAATGAAAAATTAAAGCCAGCAAGGACCAGCAAACTCTTTTGACCAAAGGGAAGAATTAAGAACGGGGATTGGAAGGAACCCAAAACCTATAATAAAGGACTAACTAGCATTCAAGGCGGCTTGAAACTAAACCTCAGCAAAGGGCTCTGGAAAGGAACATGACAGATGGAATAACTTTAGAAGAAGATATCTCACTTGAAAGATCAGCAACGAGAATACTATTAACCTTGCCCAAGGAACCACAACCCACATAAGTGAGGTCCTTCTCTATGGAATCCAACAACATCCCTAAGCCCAAATTTTGATGACACAATGCAACGGGCGGCCTATCCAAAGAGGAAGACCCAAGGCCACCCAAAACCAATCTTCACTCATCCTGGCATGTCCTTTGAACAAAAAGGACTCATAAGAATTGCCTACTCTCATTTTGGAGTTGATAGTGAACCTCACAACTCTTGAAAATCACTTCAAACCAAAAAACCTATCACATCTGAAGAAAAAAGCCACAAATGTGCTTATGCAACCTTGACAAGAGAACTGATCCAAAGAAGCATCTGATATTGAGATTAACTTGAATACAATTGGATTGAATTAGATGATTATAATGTGCAATAATAAATTCTTATAAAAGTAAAACTCTAGATGAAGATTAAGTTAGATCCCAACATTAAGTTAGATCTTATGAATTGAGACAACATGACCTAAATATAGCTCAATCTAATATTAGAAAAGCACTCCAAAGTTTACCTTAAATGTAATAAAGTAATAGGGGACCTAAGTAATTAATTGATGGTTATTAATTACTAGTTGATTAACCTATTTACTGCAACACCCCCCTTTAAGATCAACTTAGAGGGAGGCTAAAAACCTAATGATGAATGCAATATGGATGCATGGATGGGTCTTGCTACAAGGCTTGATAAGGTACCCATGTACAAACAAAGTCAAATCTATCATAACTAAAGAAAAAGAGAAAAACCACATGGGAAAAAAACCTCCTCTGCAAAAGAGAGAAAAAGAAATAAATGCACTAGTGAAAGAAGGATAGAAGGAAGGCTTGATGTGAGCCCCCAAGGATTGCTTTTGTCACACAAGTAAACAGATATCCCCCCATATGAGAAAAAATGAGGAGATGAATCCTCCACATAAAGAAGCTCCTGTGCCAATGAACACCTAAAGACAAAACACGATCCATTGCCCGCAAACAATTTTCCTCCCATTAGGAAGAAACAAATCCACTGGTGATTGGAGAAGCAATTCCAATCAGATGGAAGAATACAGAATCCAAATCCAAATGATTTGTGCCTATGAAAACTACTCAAATGTCCACATGTCAGAATAAGATGACGTCAATCTAGAAATATGTTAAGCTTGATGTGGGACAAGCTCTAAAGAAAATGAGGATGGAAGGCTAACAATGATGATGTGGCTGCAAGGAAGAGGAGATTAATGTCCTCAAAATAATCCTCCAGATCTGTAATCTGAGAGTCCACAAACAAGGATGATATGTTTGCAAGATATGAATCCCAAGTAGCTATGTCTAGAAGAAGATGAATAACCTGTTGTACTAAATCAATAGGGGCCATGGACCCAACGATTCCAATCTGATCAAGAAAAATAGAAGATCAATATTGGGTCTCAATATAAAGAGTAGGAACAAGGAAACAAGCCTTTGAGCCATTGGATCATGCAAGGCTTGAGATATACTCAAGCTGCTCTAAAGTATCATCATCAAAGGGTATCCAATCTGCATTTGCAGGGGGAATAAGACAATCTACAATAAGATCCACTAGGAGTGGAGAGATATTAGGGTCTCCATGGATCTCTCAAAGTCAAGTCAAAAGTGCGTGGGGACGATCAATGTCCAATATAACACACGTAGTGTTAGGATCAACACTAAAACAAATCACTCCTACATCAAGGTCAATGATGTTACCCTAAGCTGATCTACTGATGTTATCCTAAGCTGATCTACCACCTAGTATGGCAGGTTCAAGTACGAGTCCATATAAATAAGGCAAAAGATTAAGCCACTTGAGATATGTTGGGATGTCATCTTTCCAAGATCCATAATTATCCTTTTCTGGGATGACTACAAAAGGATGAGTAAAAAAACCAATGATACCTCCTCAAATAAACAAATTAGAGACAAATGACTTCAATGCATGTAAAGAAGATCTAATGAAATTTTCTCATACAAATAGATCCTTTCCAAGCTCCAAAATATCCAAGTAACTAAGCAGAATGTGACAACACAAAAAATTGGATAAACTGTACCTGGGGCAGATTCTAGAAAAGTTGCATGGATGGAACTGAAGAGCTCTAAAATAACCTTTCCAAGAATGTAAGACTCACAAAATCAAAGATACTGGTAAAAATTTTGTGAGCTCAAAAGTGGAAAATGACAATCTGAAATTAATTGAGAATATGTCGTACTAACAACAAAATTTGACGACAAGATTTGAACCACTGAAAAATGCTCGGAACCAACTTTCCAATGATATCTCATTTTCTCAATTTCGACACCATATGCCCAAGTTGTGGCAAAAAAAGCTATTTTAGGTCAAATTGGGGCTAGGAGGGGTGTAGAAGCTGGTCCTATGACTGACAACAACAAAACATTCCTTTCACTAGCAAAAAAGACCAACCCTTGAAAAAATAATTCATTGGAACATAGAGAGATGCTTGATAATATGCCACCATTCTTGGAATAATCTCTTAAGGTTCTCGAAATATTCTTAGATGTTGGGGATGTCAGTATATGTTCCTTGTGTTTGGAATATTCCTTTGTTGGTGCACAAGGTGTCATATTTTTTTGGAGGCCGTCAAGCAACAAGTAATGTTTGTCGAAGAGATTTGTTGCTGAATGAGGAACCTGGCCACCGTCGACAAGAATAAGGATGCCATCAATAAGGTTAACTGACTGCTAGCGATTTTCTTTCAATGCTCTCCCACAATACAAGTTAAGTCATAGTTGGCAAGAAACGCCATTTTCATAATGAAAAATTGCATCATCATGCCTTGCATAGACAACTTATGGAGCAATTCCATGTATTAGTATCCTATCTAAGGTCAAACTAGAACATAACCATTTATCTTTTTACTTTACCATTCCTCTTTGTCAATGAGCTTGACAAGAAAGCATGCAGTCTTGAAGGCTTCAAGGAAACTTTATAATGAATTCCTCACTTGAATATACACACCTGTTACATCCTTTCCTTAAGGACCTTTTTGATAACTGTAATAATTGTTTCATGTGAAGTATGAAGATAGTTAGTTAAGTAGATTTCATTTATTTCAATTAAGGAATTATGATTAATATGATCGTGTTTTCATTTATGTGGAATATTTAGTCAATGATTTCACTTGGGATTTTATTCATGGATGGATAATATTTTACAATGCTAAAAATGGTTTATTGCTTATAATATTATGATGAAGATGACTAATCCTTCCTTGTCAATAGATGTAGGAGAAGATCAATCCCGCAAGAGGGGAAAGAGTATCATCAGAGTGAGAGGATGTGGACATGTGGTGAAGGTCGGAAATGCCATCTGAGCAGGTCCATAACTAACATCCGGTCATCAAGTCTTGGGTAGGATTTTTGCCTTGGTTGTGTTGAGTTGGTTGTCCTTTATCAGCTTGTGTTTAATAATGAAATATTGATCCGTAAATTAATTTAATTGCATTGGATCCTTTTATATCAATTTAAAGGAACAACCATGGTAAAATCTTCAATCTTATTTGTTCGGCTATATATACAGACACAAATATAAGTATAGATATAAATAAATGTATACGTGTATGCCAATGGTCATTTAATACAAGGATGCTATTTATACAACCATACGTAGACACATGCATATAGTCGCATTCTAAAATGACCATGTGTATGTATCTATGATGATTGATAAATTAAGTACATGAAGTGTAAATTGGCACCAAGTCCCTAGCACGTATGCATTTGATTATATATATTATAAATACATACAAATAATATGCATAAGCATATGCTATATGTATATAAAAATATTTATGCATCCTAGCACATTTTGGGCTTGATATTATTATTAATATTATATTGGCATTGACAGTCAACCGAACTTGAGGATTATATTTTATCAAATATTCTCATCGGTGCTTTCTTCTTGCATGTCTAAGTAACTCCTCTTGCCACCCGATGGCAAGGAGTTACAAGTTGTGATTGAGCCTTACTTTTCTTGTCTGATCGGCTCATTTAATTGATTGGATGCTAGCGTCTTGGGAGCTCTGCATATTTTGTTTTGGAATTTCATTGTGAAGTAATCATCACAGCTTTGGCTAATAGCGTTCTTCTGGAATCATTGTGCCAAGTCTAGAATCAACCTCAAGATAATTAGGCATGATTTTCCTTTTTATTATTAGCCATATCATGTAATATTATGCAATTTAACAAACAATCATGAAATAAATTAGTGATCTCTTGTTGCATTATGAGATATATTTAGAATTAAATATATGTTGTACTGTCTCTTAGATAAGAATCATGTTTGTTTGATGTTCTAATCATCATCGTGTTGAGGCTGCACTAATTCATATTTAGTTGATCCAACCATACTAGAAATGCCATTCTAATTGCATTGCAATCTAGGCATCGATTTACATTTGTGATCCATGCATGCAGATCAATCACTGTAATGATATATTGTCGTGCATACTCAATCAATAACAGAGATTTGTACCAATGAACCAATTCTTTAAATAGAGTCGTTATGCTCTATTTCAAACATGGCTTAGTTTGCATTATTCTATATTGCATGATCATCATTTTCTTCCAGCAAGAAACCATGGAAATATTTATATTATCTGAGGTATATAGAATCATCAATATCACATGAGGATGAGGCCTCTAAACCAGTAAAGAAAATAAAGTTCTTGTCAAATTATATCTGCTAAGTCTTTGCATGTTGGACAACCTTATATTAATCTAAACTGTTTATCTATAGTTAAGACTAGTTTGGGATAGTTCAATTTTCTTGTGATTCAATTACAATTAATCTTTAAGACTTGTTAAACTTGGCAAAGATTAATGGTCTGTATATCCTAGGTAGGATAGTATGCTACTTAATCTGAGCCATAATAGAATGGGTTATCAAGGTAAATCATGGTCAACCTAGGGGCTTAGGAATATTATCATATGGCCAAGGAATGTTGATAACATGCTTGCTATTGGATGATGAATCCATAAGGTCATGGAGACCTAATTAAGAAATCGTAACGACTCTTAAATGAGTAGTGGTGACAATGACAGCACAAAGTGCAGTGCTTGCACCTTTAAAACCCTGGCCAAGGTGGTACTATGCTACAGGTAGTAACTATATGCCACTAGAACCAATAGGGCAATGTCTTGCTAGGAAGGTCACTCTCATAGGCGAAGATTTCTATAGGTTGATTGGCTATGAGAGTTGTGGGTTATGCACCAAGTCAGAATCCTATGTCAACACTCCCTTGGGAAGGGCATGGCCACTTTTGTGAGGAAGCTGTGTGGGAGAACGTTTCATAAGATCAATGGTTGGGTGGTAAAAACCCTTGATGATACCTCACTTGAATATACACACCAATCACTGAAACACAAGAATATAGCATGGCTAAATCATCATCCAGGACCTATCTTGGACACCAACGCATGACTTGCATTGATGTTGCGATGAGTAATGTAAACTCCTTTAAGCCATAGACATATTTTTATTTTTGATATTTGTTTTGATGCCATGGGTTTTATATTCCATGAGTTTTGTATATATTTCACAATATTTATGTAAGTAGGAGATATTTTCCAAAGCAAGTCAAATTATGAAATTGCTATTGGGATTCAACTGTGTATTTTTCGAGTCAAACTCATTGAGCCATGCGTCAATGAGTTTGACTCAAAAAATACACAGTTAAATCCTGATAGCAATATCATAATATTTATATATATCTAAATGTGTTATTTCCTTCAACTAAAATCTGTATTTATACTTATGTAATTGATATATATGTGTATGTGATCAAAGTAGCTTCTATATGATGAGGTTATTGTGTCTTTAAAGTTTATTTATTAAAGGGTGCATGAAACAAGTTTTAAATCCTCAAAAATATTTGAATTTCTTAGGGTTTTCAATTTCCCAAGTCTTCATCGAGTCTCGGCACCGAGTTCGAGTTTGAGTTAGAGTAAAAAGTCAGATTGTCATGTTTTGACCAAGTTGTTGGTTTGCCCTACCAAATGATGGTTTACTGAGAGGGGGGGTGAATCAGAAAATATTGAAACTTAACACTTCACAAACTTGATAAACAACATATAACATAAGCAACTAATATCCACAGTTATCAAGCATCACATGTAACACCAGATTTAACGAGGAAACCCAATTTGGGAAAAACCTCTATGGGAATTGTCACCCACAAAAAGAAATACTCTTCTGAAGTATGCTCAGTTAAGAGTCAATCCGTTAAATATTACAATGTACATCTGTTAAGATCTTCACCTTGTTAGGGGATTTACCTTAGATCTGTTAAGATCTTCACCTTGTTAGGAGTGGCCTGGTCAAAGGGCTTAAACATTCATCCTTGAATGTCACCTTTCACAAGGATTTACAAAAAGACTTATTAGGTTCACTTGGCTAAGAGATTTTTTGTTACAAAGATTAGTAAGCAACAATGTACTGATTTGATCTGTGATTCTGCAACTACCTTTTGCTTGATCAGATCCCTTGTGCGCTCTTTGAAACTACTGGCATCAACAACTCATCAGTCTCTTCTCTGGACTGGATCTCCACCTCTTTCTCTACTCTGCTCGGTAGCACTTCAATTCTTCAACTCGCCAACATCTTTGTATAAACATACAGACTCATCAATATATAGGCCTCTGTTTTGCCTCTTAATCTCATTGACTAAGTATTCCTTCAATTGCGCTTAGCCGTCAGATCATCTCTTATGAACTGTTTCAATGTATCTGCAACTCGGTTAAACGGTTAACCTTTGCCTCGTGACTTGCACTTTTCTTGGAACTCACAACTTTACTTTTGCCGCTTAATCTTCATCTCAGATCTTCAACTTTCTTTTTCATGACTGTACTGATGATCATATTTTGCCATTAGTATACAAAGGAAGCAGTTTTTGAACCGGCGGTAACATGATCACTGAAAGACAAGATTATAGTGCAACCCAACACAATAGTTCACAGAGGAACCCGATAGAGCAGTTCACAGAGGAACCCGATAGACAAGTTCACAGTAAACACCGACAGTCAGTCTACAGAGCAAACCGAGAAGCAGAATGTCTACAGAGACATCACCGAGGAAAGACTACAGAGCAACCCGAGCACCAGTCTATCGAGAGACAACTTTAATTCCGAGAAATGTGGATCTGAGTTACACGTCAGATAAAACACTTAAGTTTTATATTTAGCTTTAAAGCTTATCTTTAAAACAATTTCTTGAGGGACAAGTAAAGCATATGTAATTGTTTTAATCAGTCTAACTGATTGTAAACATGCAAACTAGGAGATCAAGGTCAAGTTGTAAACCTTTGATCATAGAGTTATCATTGTAAAGCGTGAAACCTACTTAGGTCAATTCATTGTATAAATAGATGTGTAATCAATCAGGACAGATGGATGTGATGATGATTGTAGCCGAAGAGCACATCTATGGATCAGATACAAAGTTTTATGCAGAAGGACAACAAAAGATGAAATCAGTTATAAAGAACAAGATTCAAGGCTACCAAGCAGAACAGAGGTATTAATCAATCACTATAGGTGATACATCATATTGTAAACTTTAAAGGATCTATACTCAGCAATTCAGGATTGCATTTTATCAGGTCAATAAGTATTTTTGATTACATTCTAACAAGTGTAGCAAATAGAGGAAATCCTTTAAAGAGGTGGATTTAACAATCCTTTTGTAAATCTCTTAACCGAGTGCACACTAAACGGTGTTGCTAAATCTCTTAACAGAGTAGACTTTAACCAGTCTAAACATGTTACTCCTAACAGGGTAAGATCATCAGAAGTGATCAAACTTGTAAGCCTTAACCGACACCTTCCATTCTGCAGATAGTGAAGCTTTGTGGGTTTCATCCCCACCGCAGTTTTTACCTTCTAACATGGGTTTTCTGCGTTACCAAATCTTGTGTCGTGTGTCATTACATTTCATGAATGTTTCTATGAATGTTTACATGCAAATTAAATTTATGATTTGATATTACATGCACAAAGATAGAATAGCATCAATGGTCGGTAATGCAAGGAATTGATTACTAAAGAATTAAAGATTAAATTGAAAAAGTTTTAAGGGTACTGAGTCACCACTCCCCTCTCAGTACACACCATTCCATTATTCCAACAATTGGTATCAGAGCTAGATCTTTATTTGAAAAGTTTAAATACTTGAGAGAAAAGATCATACAATGGAAAGGTATAAGCTGGACAAGAATATTGAGAATCAGAAGTTGCAGATACAGATCTTCTATGAGCAATACAAAGAAGCAAGAATCAAGCTGAGAGAGCTATAGGATGAAAGAAAGGTTATGGCATCTCGCTGCAATGAAACAAACAATCATGAAGAAGAGATATCTGATTTGTTTGAGTCATCGGGATCTACATCAGACACATCTAAAGGAAGCATTACAAGTTTGAATGAAATCAATCAACATCTGACAGAAAAAGAAAAGATACTGCAAATCGATCAAGAGACACAGATGGTAAGGATGATTGATATTATGAATAATGCTAGACAAGATGAACAAGAAAGAACACTAGCTATTGATGACAGGAGGAAGATCGCTGAAAAGCTACAAGAAAGAGAGATAGAGATACAAAGACTTACTGAACATCATCATGAGATCGCCAATCAAATAGTTCTTATGAGTCAGGAGGCAAACCGAGTGAACATAGAACTCATTGGAAAAATAGAAGCTATTGGTGAGCTAAGAGAAGAAAATGAGAGACTAAAGCATGAAGTAAGGATTCAACAACAACACAATGATATGATCAAGAAATCTAAAGAAAGCACAAAAAGAATGGATGATTTTCTGAATGGACAAAGAAGAGTCAACAACAATACTGGTCTAGGGTATACCGAGCATGGAGAATCATCAAATCAATCTGATAAAAAAGATGTCTACACAAATCCAAGACCAAGGAAGCAGTCATGTAATCACTGTGGAAAACCAGGCCACACATCAAATGTTTGCAGAAGCAAAATTAAAGGTATTCCTAAATCTACATCTACATTCATAGGAAATTGTTATAACTGTAACAAGAAAGGACACAAAGCATATGAATGTAAATCTGAGGTGAAACAACCAAAGAAGGAATCCTACATGGAAAAATATTGTCCTACTTGCAAAATGCATGGGCACACATCTCTTGAATGCGGGAAGAAGAAAAAGCAAGCATGGAAGCCAAAAGAAAAAGATAATGCTTATCAACCGAGAAGAGTCGGTAACTCATATGTCTGGGATTACAACACATGGAAAAATTGCACAACATGTGGTAGATATGGTCACATTGCTGCAAACTGTATGAGAAAATGGATGAGGTCTAGAAGCTGGACTAACCCTGGAATGGCATGCTTACACTGTCATAGGGTCGGTCATCTAAGCAAGGACTGCAGAGACCGAGTGACAGACACAAACACCTTTGCCAATGGAAATACCATTGAAGACGTCAGGAAGATGAGAAACAAAATGTGGAGGAAAGCTAAAAATACTAATGATGTTGGACCAAGCAATACAATTGGTGACACCTTATCCAATGGATCTGGTGATATCACCACCCCCACCTAAGCAGAACAAGTAAGTATGGAACTGCACTATACCAAGTTATGTTTTACATCAGTTCCATTATACATTGATAAAATGCCAAACTAGCATGAATAAAGATGCACTATAATATTACTTGCTATGAATTTGTGAATCCAATCTCGTTGGTCAATGCATATCGAGAATCATCGGTGAACATATAAAAGCTAAGTTGTTAATATAAAGCGAGCTCCGTTGGTAAACATATGAAAGGTCAATTGAATTGGCACTTACCCCGAGCATTGCATTCTCATTGAGAATGAAGTTAGTATGTTCTCCGAGCGACTCCATCTTTGAACACCGAGAAGTAGGTAAAAGCATTTATTGCACCACTTAGGGCATCGTCTATAAAAGGGCAACGGAAAAGCTCATTCATTCACCATGTGATTAAGAGCGAAGAGCGGAGCGAAGCAGAGCGAAACAGAGCGAAGAACAACGACCAGATTGCGGAGCGACTCACAAGCATATTCACGGTATTCAGACAGATTCACAGCAGATCAAGTGAGTAACTAAGACTCCCCGAGCTCACAGTTTGTTTACAGGAAAAGCCCTAATTTCAAGAAACAATGGCAACCACATCTCACGTTTCCAAGATTAAGAATCCAAAGATAAAAGGTCAACCCAATCATGAACACTACATGTGAAGAACCTAAATACAAATTTTGCCCCAAGGTTGCTTCACAACCCGACGACGCTAGTGCATTCTCAAGCATACCACCTAGGGTTTTGCTAGTTGAGGATGTCCGAGCCTATATCCACTGCAAAGTTGCAGAAATCGGAGATCTGGAAGTTGAGGCTTATAAGAATCTTTGCACAGACGGAAACCTCAAAGATGAACATAAACACATTGAGGTGAAAGGGCTGACTAATGCCCTAATGTTCCCAAAGGAGTTCAAGACTGAGTGGATCCGGATAGTTCTTAGCCGGGTACATGACCGAAAGATGTGGTTGGACGAGCCAAAACAGATCACTAAGGATGTAATACACGCAGTGACCGGTTATCCTGTAACCGACAAGGCAAAAGCACTCAAACATCCTCCTCAACCCGACATAGAAAAGATGACAGGTGCAGCATGGGATGGCAGAAGATTGAAGGTAAATTCCATCACCGATCCAGAACTGAAGTTCGGTGCATGTGTATTGGGATACAAGATATTCCAAGCCAGCCGGTTAAACAACATTGCATGCAGAGAAGTTAACACTGCTCACAAGATTGTGAAGAAGGGATTACGGTTGGACATATCCGAGCTTCTACTGAAGCAACTAGAGGAGAACATGAGGACCATTAGATCAGCAAAATCTAATTCATGTAAGTTTGGTTCACTCCTCATGTGTATATTCTTCTACTTTCAAGACTTTTTCCCATCTGTCGGTAATGTCAATTGGGACACTACCCGATCAGTGACAATACAAATTAGTGAATTTATTAAGTCACTAGGAGACAACTTTACATTAGTTATGGATGCATATTTTACCGGATTCAAGGACAGAATGCAGAAAAGGATGAGGATACCAAAACAACTGGTGGATAAATATAAAGATGATATTTGTTTCATAGTGGACACCGACACAACTTTGATCAAACCAGCTGTACCGAGGACAACATGGTTAGCACCACTTGACTATGAGATAAACATAGATCAGGCCACAAATGCTATTGAAGCATTGTTGAATGAACCACTGGATAAATCATTACCTAGATTTGGCACCTATGAAGAAGCTAAGGCCAGAATAAAAATAGGCTTAGTTGTTAAAAAGATAGACAGAAAAAAGACCATAATGGTAAAGACACTTGAAAAGAAGCTGTAAGTAAACGATGAAGAAACATAACAACAACAAGACACCTAGGGACAGTCACCCGTCGATGAAGGTGAACAAGTGAGTGACTCTGACTCAACAGAGTCTGATGCACCACCCCCAAAGAAACCAAGGACAACTGCTGCATCAAGAACAAGGAGTCAAACTACAAAAGCAGACTCACCACCGGTTAAGAAAGAACAAGTGAGGACTTATAAAAGAAAGACTCAAACCAGGCAAACATTAGAACCAAAGAGGAGAAGGAGATTAATCCGAAGCAAGGAAGATAAGGAAGACACTGAGAAGGATGAGAGTGAACAAGCACTCCAACCTGCAAAGAATAAAGTTGCTAAGACAATTGATGAGGTTGCTGCATCAATCGCCAAAGCAACTGGCATATCACATGCTAAGGTTAGACAATGGATAACTCTGAATCCCGAGGATCCAAAGAAGATTGAAGAAGCCATCATTCAAGCAATGATTACATTCAAATATGTACCTATATAATTTGATAAGATGATGCCACAAGAACTTAATGACAACTTATCAACAAGGTAGACATTTGCACTGAATTCTAGAAAACAAATAAGGGAAAGATCCCTAGTTTCAATTATGCCACCCGAGTCAAAAATGGAAGAAATTGATGAAATGATGAAGATGCATTCAAAGAAGTTCTCAGCAAAATTGAGAGCCTACAAAGTACTACAGGGAAGCTTAATAGAGCTTGACAAAGAAAGTGATGATACTTGGAGAAAAATACTCAATCCACCTACATAGGATACAAGCCTTGAGCAGGTAATAGCCATTACCGAAACACCTCACAATGAAGATAAAGAGGCCACACCGAGCCCTGAACACATCTTCATAAATGACACCGAGGACATCAATCCAGTTGAATTGGCAACACAGGCAAGCAAGGCCATGGATGATGTACCTCAGATTTTGCAGTCATTAGGAGACACAACAGATGTCACAATCCAAGATGTGACAATAATAGATATCACTGGAAGTGATCCTGCCGATGAAGTAAAGGCAGATAAAGATGTCACCGTTACCACTGATCAAACCAAGGAACAACCCACAACAACGGATGTTGCAGAGGTTAATATACCAGGACAAATACCATTATTGATACAAGCTATCAATATCATCTCAGAAAAGAAGTCACCCGACCATGATGCAAGCATACCCAAGGATAAGGGTGAAGAGGAGCGGAAAAGCACAAATGAAGAATAGAAAGTAACAGATGGAGAGTAGAAAGATATAAGTAAAGAAGAGGAGCAAGGTGATGCCACTCCAAAGGATACCAAAGGAGAAGCTGCAGAAAAAGCTAAGGTTGATATGGAGACGTCCACTACCAACCGACAGGTAGACACCGAGCAGCAGGTAAAAGGCACAACAACTCCAAAGCCTTCATCAAGTACATCAGACCAAGCAAAGGAACTTGCTATGGTACTGCATACAAGTGCCTCCACTACTCTTTCAAAGAAGAAGAAGAATAAGAATCCAGTCACATTGGATGAGATAATAGAAATACCAGACTATGATCCTAGGATATTGGATCCCGAGTCACTTACAAAGTATGCAGAACTTTGTAAAAGGAAAGCTATACAAGACAAGCTCAAAAAGGAGCACAAGGACACACAGGTGCTAGAAACTACAAAAGAAATACTATTGCAGATTGTACTTGATACCGACATTGATCAAAATGCTCCTATCCTTGATCAACTAGCACTTCTTACCGAAGTCATCACATCACAGAATGTAGATGCAGAGAAGGCAATAGAAGAACGTGTAGAGAAGAAGTACCAATACAAATTGACAGAGAAAAACAGCTAAGAAGTGGAGAGAACAAGGTAAAGCTATCTGAACTGGTCAATACATTGGAACCAATTATTTCAAAAGTTATAACCTTAGTTCAAAAGTTATGCACCATACAACAATTCACTAAAGAAAGTAGTGAAAAGATTGCAAAGATAGATGCAGATCTTAATGCTAGTGCACAAGGTCTCACAACCAATGACAATGCCTTCAAGTTGCATTATGACAAGATTATGGAAGCAAAAAGGTTGAGACTTGAGATTCAAGAGGCAAAATCCAAATTCAGAGAAGAGGTAACCAAGCTCTAGGCTCTACTACTACCAAATCTAACATTAGTGCAACAACATGACTTTGGCAAGAACATTGATTGCCACCCCAGAAATGTCTGTAACAGAGAGCATATATGACATGCATGCAAGAATCACCTTGGAAATCATAAACCTTGAGCACCTAAAAGAACAATGGGAGAAGCAAATAGAGGACATTTAAAAATCCCATTCCCACATTTTTGACAAATTGTAAGTATACACCTTTGTCATTATTATAAAAAAAGGGGGGAATTGATATGATAAAAGGGGATAAGGTGAAAGGGGGAAATATATGTATAAAGGCAAGTGTATATACATGTACATATACTATTCCGAGGCATGCACATCGAGGGAGTCATATTGACAAGGTAAACACATGGTGTATATACTAAACATTTTAGTTTTGCACATATCAGTTTTTGATACTAATGTCAAAGGGGGAGATTGATGATCATATTTTTCCATTAGTACACAAAGGAAACAATTTTTGAACTGTCAGTAACATGATCACCAAAAGACAGGATTATAGTGCAACCCGACACAACAGTTCACAGAGGAACCCGACAGAGCAGTTCACAGAGGAACCCGACAGACAAGTTCACAGTGAACACCGACAGTCAATCTACAGAGCAAACTGAGAAGCAGAATGTCTACAGAGACATCACCGAGGAAAGACTACAGAGCAACCTGAGCACTAGTCTACCGAGAGACAACTTCAATTCTGAGAAATGTGGATCTGAGTTACACGTCAGATAAAACACTTAAGTTTTATATTTAGCTTTAAAGCTTATCTTTAAAACCATTTCTTGAGGGACAAGTAAAGCACATGTAATTGTTTTAATCAGTCTAACTGATTGTAAACATGCAAACTAGGAGATCAAGGTCAAGTTGTAAACCTTTGACCATAGAGTTATCATTGTAAAGCGTGAAACCTATTTAGGTCAATTCATTGTATAAATAGATGTGTAATCAATTAGAAAAGATGGATGTGATGATGATTGTAGCCAAAGAGCACATCTATGGATCAGATACAAAGTTTTATGCAGAAGGATAGCAAAAGATGAAATCAGTTATAAAGAACAAGATTCAAGGCTACCGAGCAGAACAAAGGTATTAATCAATCACTATAGGTGATACATCATATTGTAAACTTTAAAGGATCTGTACTCAGCAATTCAGGA